>JAYMTK010003393.1:0-12349 GCA_036897405.1 Pelargonium myrrhifolium | reverse complement strand
AAGAAAAAAAAAAAGAGAAAAGAAGAAGACTGATTCCATTACTCTCTCTCTCAACAACTAGCTTTAATGTTTACATGAATGTATGTTGTGTTTGGATGTTTAATGCGTTAGGTTCACACAACCATCGAGTCTTCGTATTCCTTTTATACGGACTCTGATTATGAAGCGTTGGTTTCAACTGTGATTTGGAACAATTGGGCAAACTTTTTTAGCTTCACCTATGAAATATTTGTGTAATTTAAGATGGGAGGGAATAGAGTTTTGTAAGATGCCATCTACAGGACACTCCATTTTCAGGGATTAATCACATGTATGTTCAGCCGTGCAGAACGTCCAAATTGTTTTGGTCAAGGATATGTTTCATTGCAGGTTGGAACTGATTTGTGTCCAATGTGTGTTTCAAAATTTGTGGAGTGCTGTTACTTGAAGGTTGATGCAAGTGCTTCTTCATTGACCTTGGAGTTCTTTTTTGTTTCCTTGTCTTTGATTTGAAAATACAGTAGATCTACTGAAACAACCTCCAAAATCAACAAAACAGAACTAGATAGATTAGATTAGGCTTGTGTAGTGAAGTGAAACTCCGACTCTAAACCAGATGGACTAGTGATTATCTATGTTGATATATATGTGCCGATTTTGCCCATTTTTCTGTCGAATATTATCAGCTTTTGGTGCCTTTAGAACTCATTTTGTGCTATTTTTGGAGTCTTAGTTGAAACATGTTAAATGTGTGTTTCTTCACATTTTGGTGTTGTTGGAGAAGGTTGATGATTCTTGCACCCATGTTCAATTCAGCTATGCTATGACCGCCATATATGCACATTACTGGAAAGAGAAAAAACAACAACAGAAGATAAGATTTTATAGATGAAAGAAAAGATGTAGAAGTTGTAGTAGCAGCAACATGGATGGATGGATTTTTTTTTTTTTTTTTTTGGGTGTGTGCCGGTGAAGGATACTTTTTAGATCACTATATAAATATGCCTTAGTTATAAGGTAGCCTATCCGTCCAAAAATGAATGTTTCTTTTCTTTTCAAGAAGTTAGTTATGCTTTGCATTACTAACATTAACTTTATAACAAGTGTTGAGAATCATTTTCCAAAAATGTACTGTAAAAAGGGGTTATGGGGTTTTTAGGAGTTCATGGTTTCGCCATTTTCGGAAACTGAGGGGCACGACGGTGCTGTGGGTACGTTATCGGTGTGAAGGGTGGCCGAGACAGTAGTGCTGGGTAGTGCGATTGAGAGAAGGAAGAGGGGTAGAGTACAAGTGTTAATAGGAAGCAAGTTTGAGGGTGGTGCTTTTGGGGACGACGTAGGGTGGTGTGGCGAGGAGGATCCAACCGGTGGCAGCAGTAAAGGGGTACGGAACGCCAAATCTAATTTTGGGGCTTTAGTGTTACTGATCTGAGTGTGACAGATCAGACGAAGGAGGTAGTGGCCGGTTTTTGCCTGATGAGACTGGAGGAGGAGGGCGGGGGACTAGATATGGGACTGGCACCACCAGTGACGCAAACGAACAAGAAGCGTGTCATGTGGAGAATCACATGTAATTTTATTACTGATTTTATGATAAACTTCAAGACAATGAGCGTTAGAATGGCTTCGAAGTGGAAGCCAATTGAAGGTATCAACTGTTTTGAGATCTCGGATGGGGTTCTTGAAAATGGTGAACAACGTTTTGTTTTTGAACTGTATCATGAGTGGGACACCAATAAGGTCATCGATGGTGGCCCGTAACTATCAACCGTCGGTGTTCAAGTTGTTGGAACCTAAAGAAGTGGCAAAGAAGTGGCAAAGAAGGTGGAATTGAAATGGCTGGAGATGTGGGTCCAACTCCATGCCTTGTTGGAGAGCTTTAGGAATGAGCATGCATTTCATAGTATTAGGCAGTACATAGGGGAGTTTGTCAGTATGGACAAACAAAAGGGGAAGGGTCCTCAGGTGGCGTATACAAGACTGAGAATTGTTGTGGACATTGGGAAGCCTTTTAGAAGGCGTATAAAGGTTAGGTCGTTGGGTGGGGTATGGAGTTGTGTATATTTTAAATATGAGACTCCCTCACTTTTACTTTGTTTGTGGTGTTTTGGGGCATGACGAGAAGTCATGTAATATTAGATATAGGGGAGGAGCGCATGTATGGGGTGTTTATGAAGGAGTCGGATAAATAGACTGAGTTTGAGTATACAACCAAGTGGTTTCGGAATGATGAGTGGAAGTCACCAAGGGAGGGGTCCTCGTCAAAGGTGAATGTGCCGGTGGGCTATAAGGAGGTAGCGGAGAAGGAGGGGCAGACAATCCCGACATACAAGAGGTTGAGATTGGGGGATGCAAAGGAAGGGGAACCGAAAACGATGTTGAAGCGGGGAAAAAGTGGAGGAGGTCCTTGAGTTAGGGATCGAGCAAGAGATTCTGCCTTGAGCTCAGGTAACTTGGGCTAGTATTGGTCAGCAATCCCCTACCCGTATGCCTAGGTGCCGGAGGAGAAAAGTGTCTGTCATGATCTACATATAAAGATGGCGTGGGACGGAAAGCACCGGTAGAATTGGTGTGCCAGAGTGGGCCAACTCTGCCTTGTTGGGATGACGGATTAGTCGCTTTGGTTAGAGCATTGCGTGCCAACAATTTAAAGTTTATGGCTTCAGTACCCAAAAATTGAAGTTATGGATAAACAACCAAAATTCCTAAAAAAGGAGTTACTTTGTCTGTTAATCTAACCCGGATTCGTGCGCTTCATGGCCCGAGTTTATACTAATGGGGACCCTAATGTTTGAGGGAAGAATAATACTAATACAAAATCTTTGTCACCGAAATACCCTTTGCAAAAAAACTAAGTAGATTTACTTACTGGTTTTTCTCTTGGGAGCTAACCGTGAAGTAAGCTTAGGGCATGAGGTATACTAGGTAATTGTATAACTCTAACTAACATCTGTTCAATTATTTTCAAAATATAAATGGATAATTACATATTACTACCTTGTACTTGTCACCTTTTTGTAATGGATACCTCTGAACTTCTTTTTTTTTTTTTTTTTTGTAATTTTAAACTACCATTAAAGTTACAAAATAGGTGACAATAATGGCAAAATTGACATTTTTGAAAATTTTCGTCAAAATTTACTGACGAATTTGGTGGAAAATGGTTCACAAAAAGAAAAAAAAAAGTTCGGGATATCTATTGTAAAAGTTGACAAGTACACTACAAGAAAATAGGGTTTAGGAGACTGCTCAAATTAAGCCGTCTCCTATGTGAAAATTCAAGTGACTGGTTCAATTAACAATCTCCTAAAATTGATTTATAGTAGCCAGTTTAATTAACAGTCTCCAAAAATTTCACTATAGGAGACAATTCAATTAAGCCGTCTCCTAAAGTTCATCATAGGAGACGGATCTTTAGAATACGACTTTTTAGCCGCATAGGAGACCGAATTCGTCATAGGAGACGACTTTTGGTTGTCTCTTAAAGTCATTTTTCTTGTAGTGGTACAAGATAATCGTTTGTAATTTATCCAAATAGAAATGACAACACTTATTTTGAAACTGATTAAGTGCGTTCTGCTTGGAAAGAAGGTTACCGGAAGTTGTTGGTCATTCTTGTCTTTAGTGCGGTTGTGAAAAGAATTTCATCTTTTGAGCACAAAGACTGGTATGTTGAAGTAGTGGTTGAGGATGTTCGTGAACTGGTTAATAGGGAGTGACATATCATTATTCGCCATAGGTATTAAGAAGGAAATGTTGTTGCCGATAAGCTTGTGTCGTTGGGAGGTGCGAGCTTCGAGGAGTAGATGGTTCACCGTTCCATTTGCTGGAGGCGGTTGATTGGGTTAACGCTGATGCTATAGACGTCTCCTGTAGTATAATGATTGTTAGTTGTTAGTTTGTTATTTCTTTCCTTTGTTCATTAAAAAAAAAAAAAAAATTAACATGATCTTCCATTTTTATTTGAGTTCTTTTTGCTCTCCATTTGCATGATACAGATGGGGTACTCAAAGGAATTGGGGATTGCATCGGGGAGTTTGTGGAGGCGGACTCCAAATCCGTAGGGGGCGGGAGGTAGGTGTACGATAGGACTCAAGTTGCGGTTAATGTTCGCAAATCGATTAAGCAGAGAATAAAAGTGGAACATGTGGGAGGGGAATGTAGTTGGGTAAACTTTAAGTATGAAAGGCTCCCACATTTTTATTTCTCTTGCGGTCTCAAGAGACACGGGGATGAGGTGTGTGCTAATTTATATGGCAAGGAAGTGGATGGAAAGGAGAAGGCTTATGGTATAGGTCTGAGGGCTCCATCAAGGAACAAGCCAACAAGCATTGGAGCAAAATGGTTATGTGAGAACCAAGAGCGTGGAGGTTTGCCTTTAGATTGTGCAACCGAGAAGGTCCCAACTACGACAATGAAAGTGGTAGCTCAAGAAAATGCGAGCGGTAAGGTTTTGACTGTGATCAATAGACGCCGAGAATGAGAGGAGAAGTCAGGTGATCTGAGTAATGAAGAGGAAAACCTTCAAAAAAAAGGTCAACAAAAATAAATGAGAATGCTTTGTATGGCCTGTCGGGATTGAGTCAAATTCTAGGTAGGCTTAAGGGAGCTACCCCGACGGTGGGGTTGTTTAAAGTTTGAGTTGTTTTATAGATTTTTGTGTCTTCATTGGTTGATGGTTAGTTTTAAGACAAAGTGTAAGTGTGTCATCAACTCCCATGTCCTCTTGTTAATTGGTGCCATAAGAAATTTTTTACTTTTCAGGTTAATTTGGTTTTCTATATGTTTTGGATGCTTGTTTAGTGTTTTAGTTTTAGTTTTTGGTTTGATTTCTTGTTATCACATTCTGTTTTATTGGAAAATGCGGTTGACACTAATTTGTGATACGCAATTGCGAACTACCTTTTTATTTTATTTTAAAGGATGCTAGACCATATGTTGATCGCTGGGTGCGCTGTCTTTTATGGCATGCTAATAAAGACATTTTTTTTAAATAATTAAATATTTTTCTTTAACACAAAAAACTAATTATTTATTAATTATAATCGAATGATATAAAATTGAGGAATTGAAGACCAACTCGCCTAGACAAGATTGATAAAGATACTGATGACCTAACTAACTCGTGAGCTATTCGGTTCGCAGACCAACCCGCAAACAAAAACTCAACACTATCAAATTTAGGCATAATGGTTAAAACATCTTGAAAAATTAAGTCGAAAGGTAGTGGAATACTCTGTATCCATCTGAAGAGCACGAACAACTGGCAACGATTGCACATTGATGATAAAAAAATCCTTAAGATGATCGCGTGAAAGTTGTTGCCGACTGCCTCTCGCCACTACTGGGTTTTCCATTTGATTTGGCAGCAAACTCGATAACTGATTTGAGGGCTTCGACCATATCACCATATTTTAAGCCACCTTTTTCTTCCTTGCAATGCCACAGACCTCCAACTGCACCATGCACACGTCTACCGAAAAAAAATCGTTGCGAATATACGTTGTCATCCTACAATACCTAAAAATATCTTAACTTGCTATCAAGCAAGAGCTAGTTACCTTTACGAGAGCTCGTAATTAGCTATCAGTTAATCTAAAAAAATCGTGGCAGTTCTGAAAATCAGGCGCATTCATACAAAAGCCCTAGATGACTATCATGACAACAGAAAAAGAAGAAACTCTTATTTGGAGTCCATTTCTTTTGTTAATTAAATTAACACTGCATAATTTAAATATTTAGAGTTAAATGGTTTTGCTTATACGGACACGTTTTTGCCGTTTTTATTATTATTTAAACCCATCCATCCAATGGGAGCCCATCATTTTTAACATGTCATCACGTCCCGCCATATACAAAATCCACGGTGTGTACGTCGCACAATTTAATTGAGTCAAACTCTCAAAACTACGTAGTTTAATCAAAGGACCTGAGTATCCAGTTTCGTTGACGATGCTACTACTACTATTTCACACTCTCTGATCAGTAAACAAGGTTTATGGAGGGTTTAGCGGTCTATAGGCTTATCTGAGTTCCGCAAATTTGTTATTCATATCGTCTTCCCAATCCAGTTTCGTCCGTGTTCTTCCTCTAATTCTGCATACTTTGATACCCACCATCTAACCCTACGCCTTCTCTACGAATTCGAGCAACAAATTTGATAACTTTCGCTAAACCCACACCCTGCCTCCGAAACCCACCACCAATAGTTTCCACAGTTATGTGGAGAAGCATAGCCAGACAAGCCAAAGCCATTTCCGGAAACCCAAGCTTTCCCTCTTCCTCGTGTCGTGCTCGCAGATTTCTAGGCGTCTCCCAAGATTTTGTCTCAAGATTTCACGGCGAAATTGTACCCCATGAGAGGAGACCCAGTTTAGGGTTTATGAGAAATCAGCTTGGGGTTAATGGGGTTTTGTGCAGAGGGTATGGGAGTGCAGCTGAGGCTGTTCCGTTGTCCTCCGCGGACGGGGAAGAAGATGGGTCTGTGGATTCTGGTAAAGTTCAGGAACAGTTGACAGAGATGAAAAGTGCAGAAAAGATTTCTGCAGGAAAGATGAGGTGGATGGAGCTCAAATCAGCTATGGGTGTGGCGAGCTTCAGGAAGTATGACAGCCTTAAACGGAGACAAAGACAGATTGAGATTGAGGCATGGGAGCAATCAGCAAATGAGTACAAGGAACTTCTTTTGAACATGTGTGATCAGAAACTGGCTCCCAATTTGCCTTACATTAAGTCCCTCTTCCTTGGTTGGTATGAACCTATGCGGGACGCCATTGCCAAGGAGCAAGAGTTGTGCCAAAAAAGAAAAAATTTGAGACATGCTATGCATTTTAATGAGTTACCGGCAGAGAAGATGTCACTTATAACAATGCATAAGCTGATGGCACTTATGATGTCGAGAGGAAGCAGCGGTGTCATGGTTATGGCAGCTGCTTGTACTATCGGGGAGGCCATTGAGGAGGAGGTGGGTGAGATTGAAATAATTTGCAATACAGCTTTCACTTGAATGCCCTCTGATTGTGTATGCATATTATTTTAATTTACAACAGGAAAGGCTTAATTGATCACTGGAAGTTGATTTTCATTCACTGGTTGTTGTAGTCAAACAAATAAAGTTGAGGGTAAAGATATTCAGAAGAAGAAAAAGAAAAACTAGTAGTTAGGATGAAATTTGCTTTTATAATTTGGTAAACTAGGTGGAGGCATGTTCCTCAAGCTCCTTGGAGTTCTCTGTCAGGTAACTCCAACATCAGAATCTTGCGCCCTTTCCCCAAATATTTAGAAGATTTTCTGATGCCTCCTTTTCATTTTTGAGCTTCCAATACTTGGTCTAAGTTCTATTCTTCTATCGTTGGCCTTAATATGTTTATTTATGGTTGAACCAGTTTTCATGTTTATGCTAAAAGCATATCACAGTAGTGCTATAATTTGAAGAATCAGTTGTAGATATGGGAACTTCTTGAAAGGAATTCTTTGCTTCCATTAGTCCAAGGGATACATTTCATAGCTGACTTTTGTTTCTTTGATGCCAAAATTGAATAAGGAGAAATAATAATAATAAAAAAGTTAGGGACATTGCTATATTGGGAGAAGGGGCTGTATGTCAAGGTAGCTTGATTAAAACAATGAAACCATTCATTTGAGTTAGCCGTGATTATTTTTTATTAGGCTGTGCCTCTTTTCTCACTTTCCCCTTTACCAAAAGGGGAAAATGGCATGTTGCTTATATCACTTGAAGATTTTGAGGGCATGTTTTTATGTGGTGTTAATTCAAGGATGTATGTTAAACTTCTGTCATTTTGGTTTCTCTTTTTAAAACTAGGACATGCATTCCACTTTCTTTCATAAGATTCCATTCCTTGTTAAGCAACACATAACTCAGCAATATTTCTTAGATCTATTGTACCAACTCTACTTTGCGTAATCCTATCTCCTATGTCTAGGATTTTCACAACTGATTTATCTTTGTTTTGCAATGCTGTCAGGCCAGAATACAAAAGTTCTTGGGCGAAACAAAAAATAAGAAAGTTGATAAAAATGTGCAAAATGGTGAAGTTGGTCCTGATGCTGGAACCAATGAACAAAAGGAGTTAAGGAAAAAGGTTACAGACTTAATGAGCAGAAATCAGTTAAGGGCAGCGAGACGGATAGTAAAGGGACAGGATGATTCGGAATCCTGGGGCCAGAGATACAGGGCTTTGGTTTGCTTCATCTCTTCTAATCACTGATATAAACTTGTTTAATAATTATTGCCTTAAAAAAATCTGGTACTTACCCTTGTACTTGACAGATTGGAACTCGTCTGATTGAATTGTTGATGGAAACAGCGTATATACAATCTTCAGGAGACAGCTTATCTGATGATCCACCTGATATTCGTCCTGCATTTGTACATGAACTCAGAAGATGTGAGGGAGAAGGGTGAGAGTTGTTTTATGTATTTCTACCCTATGGGACCATGTTTTCCATAATCACTTAAATAATTGATTTGGGAATTTTTCTGACAGGAAGAGTCCTAGACGAATTGGTCTACTTCTATGTGATCCAATAATTCTCAAAGGCCTAGAGAGAACTGTGAGTATATCTCATAATATTTGTCTTAAATTGAGAGTTCAGATTCCAATCCATATCTCTTGACAGCATGTTGGCAATTATCATGCTATTCTTTATTTATTTTATTTTTTTAAGATTGCAGTATTTTTAATTGATTTTTTTAGAGTTCTCTTTAATAATGTATTTAATTAATAATTAGGTGTTTATTTTCTGCCTCTTGAGGCACCTTAATACAGCACTTGATTTTCGTTTTTGTTTTCCTTCTCAAGAAATGGGTGATAAATGTTATTGTTTCTTCATACAGGCAAGGCACATGGTGATGCCTTACATGCCAATGTTGGTGCCTCCAGTAAAGTGGACACGGTATGATGATATTAGTTCTTATCCAAATGTTGCTGCCTTTATCTGTTATTATTATTATTTTTTATCATTTTGCTTGGCACTCATGTTCCTATCTTAAAATAATCACATTTTGTATCTTTATTGAACAAGACCCGTATGATTACGTCATAAAAACAAATCAATCAGTTTGACATATGCTATAGTAGAGCTGGACTAAATTGTATTGAAGACTAGGATTTTATTTTCTAATATTATTCTGTTGACTTAAAGAATAAGATGAACTCATGTGAGTATGTTTGACTAATTTATGATAGGATGTCAAAATTGTCCATTCTTGTGCAAAGTAGACCAATAAGTTCACCAATGTGAATGAGTTGTATGTTCTAGGTTTATACTGTTACAAGGACAAAAGGTTTGCCAAATTGAACATGAACTGAGGAAGAGAGTGAAGACACCTTAAAGTGTGATTTGCAGAAAGGCGTGATGAATAAATGATTTATGTAGTCAGCCCAATCAACTTAGATTCATTTGATCTCTTTGAAGATTCTGCTATGCAGAGCATAGTGAGTGTGTTCATATCTTTGTAATATGGGTATCTTGGTACAAACTGGTTGGAGGATTTTTTGGGAAAAGTATATGTGTAAGGTTAGGAACATGGAATAATTTATAGGGGTAGTTGGAGTACTTTTTGAGAATGAAATCAATGAATTTTGTTGGCCATAGTTGCTTTGATATTACCAAATATATACATCATTTAAGGTGTGTTTTGATCTCTATCCTTATCACCCAAGTCAAAGTTAGAAGTAAATCTTCTTTGAACTTGCATAGTTAAAACCTCCAAGGTTCTTAAATAATTATGATCGGTGGTTCTCCATTTTGAGTTTTTTTCATATTCTTAATTGACTACAACTTAGAATACTATGAAAGCTTGAATAGAGATATTTTGAAGATAATAGCCCCAATGAGCTTTAAGTTAGGGTTTTGGGCACAGTCTTCAAGTTTCATCTGGTAGAAACCAATGAGGTGAAGGTATTTTAGTAATCCTAGTAGTTTTAGCTACTTTTAGGCAAACATAAAATACACAGATCTAATATGTTCCTCTCCTTTCTTCAAGATGAGATTTAACTTGGGTTAAAGAAGTTGACTCCACTCCAGAGTTCAGCTCTGGTACGGTTTGTGCTTCCAACTCCCTGAAGTTCCAAATCTCAGTTTTGCCTTTGGTTCTGCTGAGTAATAGGATCGGAGTTGCTTTTTAAGAAGTTGACATGCTGCTTAGATATTTGTGTAAACAACCAATAATTTGACATATTAACTTCTAGTTGCATGCTTAGATTTATTGACTACAATACTCCCCCCTTTGCAGTTATAACAAAGGAGCATATTTATTCTTACAATCATCTGTAATGCGCACACATGGGGCTTGGCAACAGCGTCAAGTGCTTAAAAATACCCCGGATAAGCAACTGAAAACAGTTTATGAGGTTTGAAATTATGTACTTGTTGCACCGGTATTGTTATTGTTTGATGCGAATCATCTGCGTTACTCGACAATAGTAGTTTGCTGATAAAAAAACAATAATGCAGTAGTAGGTAAAAGCTTTTTGTGTAGAAATCCTGAACTCTGCTATGTAAATCTGATCAACTTAGCTTCTGCTTTTGCATGTATGCTAATTTCATTTGTGTGGTAAACTGGTCAGGCCTTAGATACACTTGGGAGAACCAAATGGAAGGTAAATAAAAGGGTGTTCGATGTCGTGGATAGAATATGGAATAGTGGAGGTCATCTTGCTGGTTTGGTAGGCTGCACTGATGTGAGTAGCTCTGTATTTTATCTTTTTTTGGTACGGCTAACTAGGCATTATTTAGCATTCCAAGTTTCTTATTGTGCTAGCTAACTTATTGTTCAGCTTTCTGATGAGTTTACTTGGTTTAATTCTTATTTATTCAAAATTGTTTTTATTGATTTTTTTTCCCTGTTTCAGATTCCTCTTCCAAAGAAGCCAGATACTGAAGATGAAGTAGAGGTTAAAAAGTGGAAGTGGAACTTTAGAAAGGCTCAAAAAGAGAACAAGGACAGACATTCGCAGCGGTGTGATATTGAACTCAAACTTGCAGTAAGATCCACTTTTTTCCTTTTAAGAGTAACTGGATCATTCTTCCGTACACATTTTATACCACATCTTAACTGTGGAGCAGGTAGCACGCAAGTTGAAGGATGAAGAAGGATTTTACTATCCACACAACCTTGATTTTCGAGGCCGTGCATACCCCATGCACCCATACTTAAATCATCTTGGTTCAGATCTATGTCGTGGTATTCTGGAGTTTGCAGAGGGACGCCCTCTTGGCAAGTCCGGCTTACACTGGCTGAAGATACAGTTGGCAAATCTTTACGCTGGTGGAGTAGACAAATTATCTCTTGAAGGTCGAGTTGCGTTTATTGAGAATCACTTGGATGATATATTTGACTCTGCTGAAAAGCCACTGGAAGGAAGACGGTGGTGGTTAAGTGCAGAGGATCCATTCCAGTGCTTGGCAGTATGCATCAACCTGACCGAAGCTTTGAAAAGCTCCTCTCCGGAGACTTTTGTTTCGCATACTCCTGTGCATCAGGTACTTTTGATGTAATGTGCCATCTTTCTCTTACAATTACTCTATATATTTTATCAATGGCCTTTTTGTTAGTGGCATCTTCATTCTAATATGGAAATTAAGTTGAGGTTTGAGGCTCACTCCAAGATAGGTGGGTAACGTTTTTAAGAAATAAGGGGGGGATGCTGGGGCGAAGGTTGGGTTGCAGAAGGTGCCTGAGATATGTGATATAAATATTATATTGAATGCTAATGCAATTTATAAGTTGTGTTCATGAGTTTATAGATAACCTCTCGAACAAATCATGCAAGTACAAAACTAGTTTTCCTCATGACATTGAAAACTAAAGAAAGTAAAAGAGGGTCACCGAGACGTGAGGGAGCTAAGATGGTAATGACATAGCGAAGCTTCAATACTTTTGCATAGAAGTGCTTATGTTTGGGATATCAATAACTGAACTCTTATGGGATTCATTTGTTATGCCAATCTCATTCCTTGAGTAAATTGTAGAAACAACCTAGTATATAAGGTAGCTTGGTTCATACTTTGCTAGTTGGTTAATACCTTAGATGACAACCCCTATTAACATATATTTATATGCCTGAGTGTATATGTCTAATTCTGGCGAGTAATTTCTTATAAGAATAGAGAACAAGAGGATAGTAGTCCGAAAGCACATTTATGCAAGTCCAATAATCAATTACCGGTTTTCGGGGTGTTCAGTTTGCTTTATATTATTTGTACTAAAACCATAACTAATATACTTGCTTTCTTCAGGATGGTTCTTGCAATGGTTTGCAACACTATGCTGCACTTGGCAGAGACAAGGTATTGGCTTTCATTTTTTTTTTTTTTTTTTTTGGGGGGGGGGGGGGGGGGGGTG
>JAYMTK010003392.1:0-12349 GCA_036897405.1 Pelargonium myrrhifolium | reverse complement strand
ATTCCATCCACAATTGGTGGGAATCAAATTGCACATGAGTAAGAGAATGGGAATGAGAATTATTCATGGGAATGAGTTCTTCTAATCCAAACACCATCAGTGGGAATCCCATTCCCATTCTTCATTCTCATTCCCACTTAATCCAAACGCTACCTATATTATGTACAAGGAAACCATATTAATCTGCCTAGACATCTCACTGTCATCAGGGTTCTTCATGGAAATCTAGTGAGAAAGCTATGGAAAGTTTCAAGGAGAACTCAATAGAGGATGTATTACGGAAGCAGATCAAAAAGCAAGAATATGATGATGGAGTTGGTGGTGATGGTGGTGGCGGGGGAGATAGAGGCAGTGAAGGAAAACCTCCACGTGGCGGCGGCAGCGATGGTAGCAGTGGCGACGGATCAGAGGATGACCCTGGTGAATTTCTGGAAGTGTTCTTAGCTACCAGTGGCCTTATTCTATTGGTAATAAGATTGTCTTTTCTCTGTCAATTAGCTAATGACCTTCAAACACCTTTTTTTTGTGTGTGTGTGCGCGCGTTTTTTAAAAATATTTTCATTTAAACAATATCTAATTTAATTCATTTTCCATCCAAATATTTGATATTGTAGCAACTCAATTCTTAAATTTAACTAATTGTTAACTAGGATCATTTTTCTTTTCACTTTACTATTTGGAAATATTGAGGTGGCTGAAAAAAGATCAATTAGGTTTTTATCATGCTTTAGCAAAACAACTTTAGGCCTTGTTTTTCTTTACGAGTAATGGTTGCAAAAACCATAGTAATGCTATTAAATATCATAGCTGTCGAACTTTAGTACATTTTTTTTAGAGAGATTAGGCTCTCATGAAAATATTTATGGGGATATTGTCACAGTAGTGTTTTCCTTTTTGACATTTGGCATTTCTTAACGTTCATATCTATTCTTATCTCATTGCAGTACCTTTGGATCATCATCAATCAGGACGGGCGACGTTTGGTACTGGACAGCATCATATATTTCTTTTTTGGAAGGCAGAGTATTCGATTACAGAAATCCTTGGAACCATTGGAACGCCAGTTAAATGACATCTATGCAGAGGAAACGTCTGAAGAAGTTCCAGGTTGGTTAGAAGCGGCAATTTTGGAAACCCCAACTCATTATCGCACTGAAGATGCTGTAGCAACTCAATATTCTGAAGAAGAGGCTGCTCTAACCAAAGAAGGTTATCACGATGACGGTGAAGAGGATAATGATAATGAGAATGATGAAGATGATGAGAATGACAATAAGGCTGAGGATGTGGATATGGATATGGATGTGTATGTGGATGAGGATGAGGAGGAAGAAGAAGACGATGACAACGACGACGACGACGATGATGAAGATGAAGTAAACTTTCTCGATGATTATGATAAAGATAGCAGCGATGACGAGGGCATTGTTGTTACCAGCAAGGACTCAAATGATAGAGTTGAGGACCCAATTGATAGAGCTGAGGACCCCTATGATAGAGGTAACTATCCTTATGATGATTGAGGCAACGGCCCCTTTGATTACTTTCTATAGCAGCATTGTATCTCGTCAGTCATTAGCCCTTTAGTTAGTAAGATAGGAATGCAATTGGCTTTTCTCTTCCCAACTAAACATTATTTCTTTCTTGCTGGTTTTGTGCAATGACATAGATTGTAGGTGAAACAGAAGTTAGATTTAGACCTATGTTTACCACGGTTTTTTGGCAATTATTTACACCTGCCTAGAAAAGCCATGAAATTAGATTTAGTGTTTACAAAATGTCTATTTTACACATTTTCTGTTGGCTGAAGAATTTTATCAAGTTTCATGAGTTTAACGATTATACATTGTTTACGGCGTCTTCTCTGTTTTCTCCATGCTGTTACTCTCACTACCTTAATGCGGGTTCTGTTCTCTCCATTAGTTTTGCTCATATCATAACTATTGGTGCCGTGTTTTGTTGTATTTACTTTTCTACAGGCATTAGTTTTTTTTTTAATTGTCTGTCTCTCCTTTTGGTATGGTTTGGGAAGTTTTAAGAGGTATATAGAATAGCTGGTGGGCTCATCGGGCAAGAACCTACCTCTGTACCCTTGCCCATGAAAGCTATCAGTCATGCACAAAATTAAAACTCCAATTAAACCCCCACCCACAAGTGGTTTGGTAGTGCATTCATTGTGATATAGAAACTGAGAAAAAAGGGTTGCTTATTGCAATTGTTTTGTAGTGGAAAGGTACGTCCTTTTAATAATTTTTACAGACAGCTTTGCAGCAGACAATATTGACTTTTTTATATGTATAACTGACAAAATGAAGCAGTCTGATTATTTCTTATTTATATATAATATTTGTTTATATTTTTTACCATCAATTTATAGTTCAGTGCAGCATACATATCTTAATATGATATTGTTATTGTTCTCCCTAGTTGTTCTCTCTTTCTTTTAATTACTTGTTTATACAGCCTTTTTTTAAGGAAAAATTGAAGAGATGTAATTGCTGGCAAATGATGGTTGTTTAGGTTGCAAGCTATTTTTCAGTTATATTTTTCTTTAATTTCATAAGGGATGGGTTGGGGGATGCACAGGCTTTGTTCTTAATTTGTTATGAGTTGCAGATGAAATGTGATTCAAAGGCCATGATTATGAATATGATGCTGTCTGGTTTCCATGCCATCAGCTGATCAACTCTTTTTGGTAAGCTATATGTAAGTCTTGATTCCCTTGTTTCTTGCTTTTCTCTTTTCAAATTTTAACTTGTGGAAATTCTGAATTGAAGTTAACATATTATGTTTGCTATCAAAGGTGGGTGGTCCTATATATTATCCTATCCTCATTGTTGCTAAATACTAAATGCTAGTGCTATACTATAATATAGAATCACCAAAGAGTGAGTGAGTATTTGGCAGCAAAATGTTTATTGTGTGTCAAATTGGCTGGCAAGTCCTCTTTGTTGAATAGAACCAAACCAACCACTGTGAATTTGCTTTCGAGAAGTTGTCAATGCTTGTTTTTATTGTTGTTGGAAAAAACCAAAAGCAAAGTAAAGCAAGAAAAATGAATTTTTAAATTTGTAATTATTGGGCTCTCCTCTATCCTCATATCCTCACACTAAACTAGATTAGGCCATTATAATATAATTTGAGTGGAGATATCGATCACAAGAAAAGATAAAGATGAGGAGGAGTTGAATGAATACAAGTAGAGTAGCTTCTTGTATTTTCATAATAGTATAGCGTATTAAAGAAGAAAAGTAAGAATATGAAGATGCAAACCAAGTTGGGGAGAAGCTGCGCTGCACTTTCACTTGCACTGCTCAATGCTAAGATGCTTATGGTTTGGGGAGTCCACACCACACCTCTTTACTTTCCTTTAAATTTAGTACTTGCACTTGTTCTTTTCACACTTCCTTTAAACCAGCTTAATCTCATCAACATATATGTATAATATTAATACTCACAAGCTCCTCCACCAATAATTACAATTTAGGTCAAATGTCCAATTTGGTTCTTAATTTTTTAACTCAATTTACTTACTAAACTTTTTTTAACTCAAAATCTTCATTTAACTTTCGTGTTTGAATCTACTTCAATCTTTAAACTTTTTTTAACCCAAGATAGTGCATGAATTTTCAAATATGCTACATTGTTGGCTTTTGACCACAATAAAGATGTAGTTCTCAAAACCTTGATTCCTTTAATGTACTTCAAAATAAGAGACCTCCAAAAATTAGGACCATAATTTTGTTTATCAAAAAAGTTATGAACCAAAGTAAACATCAAAGTCAAATATAACCCGGGTACAACTAATATAAAATGTCAAAGATTCAGTTTCTTGAAACCCCTGTGAATCAAGAGCCCCAAAGGCTGAACCAATAAGTTTAGTACTCCTCTAACATTTACAATGCTATTTCTGCATAATCCTTTATTACATAAATTCCTATCATCCATGTTTTTTTTTTTAAGCAAATCATCCATGTTGATTTTATGAAGAGGAAGAATCCAATTTTAAGAGGGTTTGGGAAAAGGAGGAATAACAAATGGAGAGGACTACATCTACATGAGTATCACCATAATCCTCCAAATTTGTGTATTTTTTATAAAATTAAACATGTGTTTATATTATCTCAAAAAAAAAAAAAGGCATATAGAGTACATATTAGAGCATCTACAACAACAAAATTGTATTAGGATCTCCATCTTTTTCAAAGGATATGATCTCATACTTTTTTTAGTGCACAAAAATTTAAAAAGATAAAACTAGCACAAATCTAAAGACTCTATAAGAGACTCCAATTATATCACACCATTGTAGAAACAAGTTTAAATGGTAGATAAAAAGTGTTGATATGTGTCAACAAGGTACTCAAATTAAGTTCCACCATTGCCAACTTTTAAAAAATAAGAAACTTATTTTCTAGAAAAAAATAAATAGTGAAGATTGATTTTGAGACACGTCATTACTATTATTCGTACACAAAGTGGACAGATAGTCATAGCAGTTGAGATGAGAAAAGTAGAAACCATTGTTATGTGGAGTGCTCCAATAAATACAAAATTAGAGTCCAAAGCATATTTCAATACGTTTTATGCAGATGACCACAAAAATAATAAAGTAGTCCATATGATATTAAATATCAAGAAGCAAAGCATGTGATGTGAACAAGGGGAGAGTCATTGATATTAGAGAGAAGAAGAGGCGGTCAAAATTTATACACAACACAATTAGGTATCCAAGAAGGCTGAGCTATGTAATGTTAAGTATTGTGTGGGCTCACATTAATTACGCCAACGACGTCTGTACATTTAAAAAACAACTACTGTACTGTACTGGTCTTAGTAAATAAAATGTGATTAGTGTGAGAGACATGTGACCAAAAACAAGGAGTGAGAAAGAGGAAGGTGCTTGGTCTTGGCGTGAGGTAATGTAAATGGAAACAAGGCTTCGCCGAATCGGCGCTCATTGGGAGGTGGGTCGTTTTTATTTGAATATTTTTTATTTTATTTAATTATGCAGTATAATTGTGGGTTTGAGAAAGAAATGGAAAGAAACTGGTCTCAATTAATTGTGGGTAAATTACAGATTACTCTCCCTTTTGATCTCTTCCTCTTTCTTTTTCTTTTTTCATCTATACATTTTTTGTTTTTGTTTTTGGGTTTCTCTCCTCCTCCTCTTCTCCTCTTTTGCTCAACTGAGTTTGTTTTTTTATGTTTGTTTCACATGGAAAGAACATGGAGATTGCTCGGACTTTCTTTTTAATTTAATCTTCTGGATTTATATATATTGTTCTGGGTTCTTTCAAGTTTTTACATCAACCGCTCTCCTCTTCTCTCCTAAACGTAAGTTTCTGGGTTCTCGTCGTTTCTATTATGTATGTATCTATATTTGGTGGTTGATCGGTGACGACAAGACGTTTTAATAATCTGTGAACGATGTAATCGGAGTATGATGTAGGAGGTTTAATCTGAACAGGATGTTTTGTTTTCTGTGTGCATCTGTTGATGGAGTCTCTTTAACCTGTTTTTGTGTTTGCATTTCTTGTTTGGTATATATGAAAGAAACTGTTTATATGCTTGATACAAGCTGGGTGGTGGTGGTGGCTGAGAGCTAGAGCAAAAATTGGTGCTTACTTTTGTTCTTCTTATCTGTTGATGGGTTGTTTATCTTGTGGTTGTGTCTAATCTAAAGGTTGCACCTTTTAGCTGTCTTGACTTTCCTTCGGGCTAGAATGATTGGGCCTCTATGCTATTTTGATTGCCTTCTGCTGCTGAAGATTGGTATATAGTTATTTAGTTTTGATGGTTTTTGCCTTGTTGATTTTTGAAAATGTATGCATTCCTGAATCACCTAGTTGCTTGCATAAGGGGATGAGTGACCCAGTACGCTGATAAGTTAATATGCACTTGAAGATGTCATCTGTTCTGCTTGAGGGTTACAATATTCTGGGTTCAATTTCTGTTTTTTTCTTTTTTCGGTTGAAAAATGTAGTTGCAGCCTTGTGCCTTTGATACACATTTTCACCTTTTATATTGGTTGTTGAGAATCATTTTTTCCTGGAGTATAGCCCTTTGGTTTGCTGCCTCTGATGTTCTTTTTGTTGCCATGGTGTTTCAGATTTGCCTGAAAGTGTGGGCCTTGTCCTGTTTGTGTTCAAGCATTTTGGGAGCCTTTTCACTTAATTTACAAGGACATTAATATAAGCCCTAATGCAAGGGCAGAGAGGTACTGTAGGTTCATTGCCTGAATCCTTTAGTTTTGATCATGGATCTTCATCAAGTAATGCTGCAATAGATCCCCATATGTGCTGGAATAATACCAGCAATCCAGCAGAAACCCGATTACCTGATTGTATTCTACCTGGTGACACAAATATTACATTTATGAATCCTGTTGGTCTCGAACAACAGAACTTGAATGGATGGGGCATGGGAGAACCAAGTTCTAGCAACACACAGCAACAGGTTAGCCATGATGAGGGAAAAGTAGAATGTGGATGTTCTTCTTCAGTTGATGCTTGTACTGGTGCTGGAATTAGTCTTGGTCCAAGATTAGAAGAGAGGCGGTACGAACCTACTAATATTCTATCTCTGGACAATGTTAACAGGAACACTTTGTTGATCCAAAGTGCCAACTCCGATATGATTCCTCATGGTCTGAACTTAAATGAAACCATTATGGGTCATGGTGATGATAATTGTCAAGTTATAGGATGTCATAATTTGTACAAGTCTGGTAGACCAGAAAATGGGTGGATTCCACCAGCTGGTGGTTCTGATCCTTTTTTCCTTCATCCAGGACGTGGTGGATTTTTGGTGGAAGAGAATGATGGCAGAGCAGGTTCTTCAGTGGAAGCTCGTCGTGTGTCATGTAAAAGAAAGGCCATTGAAGGAAATGTTGGCCAGTCTTCTGTCAGAGGAAGTGGTAGCTATTTTCAGCATGCAGAGAGTAGTGCGTGGCCTCCTGCCACTGCTCGAAATAATGTAGGCAGTAGCTTAAGTATTTCTTCTCCATCAGAACAGTTGAACCCTAGGCCTGGACGTGCTGTGAGAGCAATAGCTTCTGACAGTCGTCCTGACCGGAGAGCAGTAGGAAATGCCAATGGCTCCCAAAGAAATTTCCGTGTAAGGATAAATCCTTCAAACCAACATGATTCAACATCCTCTAATTCATTTTTAACAGCAAATACTGTTAGGCATTCTGGTGGATCATCATCCCAGCAGGCACCAAGACCTCCTCTGAATAATACTCTGGACTTCAGGTCAACTATAATGACGGACAATACAAATCCACCACACCAGACTGCGACCGTCCATGTTCCGACTTTGCCACAAAATGAGCAACCATTTAGGTGGAATGGAAGTTCTAACTCAAGAACTACCAGCTCATCAAATTCTATGCCGAGACACATTCTAGAACAGCCTATGTTCATACCAGCACCTCAATTGAGAAGGTTGGTTCGCAATCCGACAAATAGTAGCATAACTGGTGGAAATACTAGTGTTACGGGAGATGTTGCTTCTACATCTAGGGCTGGTTCAAGTTCAGGTGTTCATCCATCATCAGCTCCTTCCTGGGTTCCCGACCAGAATCCTCCTTCACGGCATCCGCGGAGATTATCAGAATATGTTCGGCAATCATTATTTTCTTCTGTTGTTTCTGAGTTTGGAGGCCAGAACAGTAATCATCCTTCACTTCATTCAGGCCTTGCAGTTTCCTCGCAAGACATGGCACTTTCATCAGGAGCTGGTAACCCAGTTCATCACCATCCATACTCAAGGCTAGCATCATGGGCTGAGAGACAAGGTGATGGTGTTCTAGGATTTCCGCATTCACTCCGTACTTTGGCTGCTGCCAGTGAGGGAAGACGTAGACTTGCATCTGAGGTCTGTTCTAGAACTTTCACTTGGCTATTATATTTTTCTCTCTTGAAATCGATAGTTGATACTTGATAGTGCTGTTTGGTGTATCACAAAAATATCAAGAACCAGTTTTTGTTCCTTTTTAAGTTATTTTGATTAAGATTGCTCTTAATAATGCGACTCCGTGACAATAATTACATGTGTTAGTAACCAAAGTTACCTTTTTATTCATTTTGCTTCAGTAGTTGAAACTTTTCTCCTTGTGATCATGGTTAACTCATTAGTTGCATTATGTCATTAGAATTCTGTATTTACTATGGGGATAAATTCCTTTCCCCTTTTTGGTTACCAATTAGGTGGTGTGAATTCAAGTGAGTTCTAATGTAGATGTATGCAGTATTTTCCAAGTTTATGTCCCTTGTATTCCAAGTTTTTGCTATATGTAAATGGTTCTGGAAAACAACTTACCAACTGAAGTTTTACTGTGTTTATTTGTATGAAACAGATACGCAATGTCTTGGATCTTATGCGCAGGGGTGAGGGTTTACGATTGGAGGTAAGATCCTTGACATATATTGTGTATTTTAGCATAACACATCAGTAAAATCACTTTATTCTAAAACATTTATTTATGCTGACGACTTGTGAACCTCTTAAGAGGCTAAGAATTGTTGGCCTCATGGTTATGATGATCATGTTGTAATGGTTAAGTTACTAATTAGATGGTTCAATATGATTATAAATAAAAAGTTTGGTTTAAAAAATGTTTAACATTTATTGAGGCTTTTGGAATAGACGTGCATGTCTACATTACAATAGGCACAAGTCTTTATTATAGCGCAGTGATCAAGTGACAGAAATAAAAGAACAGTTACTATATACCTACTGCCTGATGAGGCAGAATGAGAAATGGAAGTGAACAGCCAGATCTCATGTCTTCATTGGTCAACATCTATGTGTGTTTGATTTAGTTGTCCGAACAAGTGAACTGACTTGAAATTAAGTCATATTACTTAGGGTAGGTATTTACTTGACTTTCGCTAACTAATTCCCCCCCTTTTCTTCCAGGATGTTATGCTCCTTGACCAGTCGATATTTTTTGGGGTAGCTGATATTCATGATCGGCATAGGGACATGCGACTCGATGTTGATAACATGTCTTACGAGGTAAGATACACAGAAATAGATCTTAATATACTGTCTCCTGCATCAAATATTGTTCTTATGTTACAATGTGGGGATGATTACAGGAGTTATTAGCTTTGGAGGAGCGCATTGGGAATGTGTGCACTGGATTGAGCGAAGAAACTATAGCTTCACGTCTAAAGCAAAGAAAATTTTCTAGTGTGGGTGTTCAGATGGAGGGTGAACCATGCTGTGTTTGTCAGGTAACGAATAATGATGATCCCTTTTTATATTTTCCATATTGAGGATTTAGCTTTCCCTATTAAACATTGTTCAACTATATGCACAGGAGGATTACAAGGACGGAGAAGATGTTGGAACAGTGGAATGTGGGCATGATTTCCATACCGACTGTATTAAGCAATGGCTGATGCAGAAGAATTCATGCCCCATTTGCAAAATGACAGGCTTGTCTACCTGAAGAGGAGGGCTAGGGTTTCTTTCTTTTTCACTAGTTTTATCTTAGTAGGTGCAATCTCTCATTGGATTTGGGGTCAATAACAGCCCTAGTTGGGTGGATGGGTGGGAAAGAAAAGAAATAAGAATCTAGTTTTCTAACTATTCATTTATGAGTGTGACAATTTGTTTGTTAAGTCTATAAGCAAATGTAACATCTGTTTATTTTAGAGCATGTTCTTTGAGTAATTTTATAACAATTTAAATTTTTATGACATTCACTTTGGCAATAATGCCTTGAGGAGATCTGTGTCAGGTAAGTAGTATTTTCTATTGGTGACTTTATTTTGCTTTGCTCCATATATTTTCTGGTCATTCATATGGAAGGTAAGGTAATATTCAAACCAAGCTCCAAATTGTACCCAATTCAGAGCCACAATTTATCTTCACATTGCTGATTCAATTGCTTTTCATGTCTTATGCTAATGGCTCATTCTCTCCTAAGTGCATCACTTGCGATCTGCTAATTAATTACACCCCCTACCACAATAAGCGTCCTGTTTCACTTGCATTTTGTCCCAAAATAAGTGTTTTGCTTCCGTTTCTAATAAGTTAATTACATGAATTGTCAATAATATCCTTGTAAAAAAATAGTTAAGATCTCTCGACACATGATCATGAGGATGCAATATTATACATACCATACTAACTAACTTCTCTTTATTTGTTCTCAAAATAGAAAGGAGGACACTCATTTTAGGACGTAGGGTAGTGTGCAACAGTTGTGAAAAGAAATTAGAGTGGTAGGTATATGTTATTTAGAGATTTATTATAACTATAATTGTTTGTAGTTTTACACAATTCATTGTATCAAAACTATGAAACGAAAAGGTCTCGAGTTCGATTTCCAATAAACACATTCACGAACGAATTTTTTTAATTGTGACTAAATTCTAAACATGACCAGTCCCAAATTATATGCAGTTTTAAACTTTTAATGTTCTAGCTTTATGTAAGGACAAACAAGTCGGTAAACTTTCATTTTACTCATAGAATGCAACAATTTACGACTTCTGTTCTTTTATTGGTTTAAATTCAATCAAGGCGCAAAGAAAATGAATCTAGTTGAGCGTTACGCGCCTACAAATTCATTAAAATTGCACGAGTGTTAAATCATAAGTTGACGTCTTATGATTTATTGGGTTTCTACCCATAACTCTAACTAATTTTTACTTATTATTTTATGTATGTTAATCATGTTAAATATTGAACATATATACTCCATTTGTCTCAAAATGAGTGTCATTGTATTTGTTTTGAGAAAAATTAAAAAAAAAACACTTAATGTGGTATATATACTCTTGAATTCTCATAATTTTTTTTTTTCTTCTTTTACCATGACTTATCGTTCGAGATTAAATTATTTTGTCTCTCCTAATATATTTTTTGTTTGAGTAAGAGGAGTCTAAAAAAAAATGGTTTAGTCTAAGCAACCAATAATATGGTGACACATCATTAAATTATGGGATCTAGCGGATCACTCCGCTCCCACAAATTTATTGGGACGAATATGAATCATAATTTAATGTGTTGTCGCTCTCTTATTGATTTGGCTCATCCTAAACCAAAAATTATTTGGCTTAGACTCATTTTGCTCTTTTTGTTTTATTCCCAAATTAGATTTGTCCCGTTTAAATCCTAATAAATCATTTTAATTTTCTCAAAAATATAAATCATTTTAATTATGAATTAAATCCAAAGTTTTGTCTTGTTTATATCCTAATAAACCGTTTTAATTATGAATTAAATCTATCAAAGACATTGGGTCAAGTGGTTGAGCACTTGTGATTCCCTCTCAAGGTCTCGGGTTCGAGCCTCCTTACTGGCGGTATTGGGTGGGGTGGGGTTATGGGTTATAGGGGAGAGCTACCCTATGTTGTATAGCTCAACTGATAAAAAAAATTATGAATTAAATCTAATAATGACAATTCTATTTATCCCAATCGTGTAATATTCAGTCCTCATCGTACAAGTGAGGGTTGTTGATCTGGTCCTCTGTGACGATTTGGGCCGCCACTTCCTCCTTTATTAATGGAAAGCTCACGCGCATGCAGAAGGTGTCACGAACGCACCCTCGTCCGAGATGACATTACCGGTGACACGATCTGCTCAATGTGCGGCGTCATTCAAGACTTCGACAACTTCGAGGCCCAGATCGGCGGCATCAACGAACCTGTTGGAACCTTCGTCCGGTCCGTATCGGCACCTCAGGTACGGGCACTCTCTACAGTTACAAAGAAAAGAAAATTTTCGAAGCCCAAAACCTAATTGATGAGTTCATGTATAGGTTGGGTTTAGCTGGCCCCAAATCCATTGAAGTCAAGAACATGATTGAGAAAATCACTGAAGACGAATTTGGCCAGGGTGATTGGTTCCCTACTTTGATTGGTGCTTGCGCTTATGTTGTTATGAGGAGTGATAATAAATCATTGCCCATAGCAGAAGTAGCTTCTGTGATTGGTTCTGATGAGCACGAGATAGCCCGAATGATTGCTCAGGTTGTTGCTTTTTTAGGGTTGGAATTGCCCGATTTTGATATTGTGGGTGTGTTTTAGCGGACGGTGAAATTTTTGCCTAGTTTAGCCAATGTGGATCAGGATAAGGTGGAGAGGATGGCGAAGCAGGACGTGTTCTTGATGCATTGTGCCATTAAGTGCTTGTTTGTTTGGCCTAGATGGGCTGGTAAGTTCCACATCGATTTTCGGTAAGTTCCAATTTTGGTCCAGTAGAGATCAGTATCTTCTGCTGAAGATACATAAAGACAGATTTGTCCTTGAAACACAAGTACAGAAAGTAGAGATGAGATTCACAACGACTCTTTTTCAAAATAGAGCCGTTGTGAAGAAACAAG
>JAYMTK010003391.1:0-12349 GCA_036897405.1 Pelargonium myrrhifolium | reverse complement strand
TATCTCAACCCGTTTAATAATCATGTCGTGTTCGTGTTGAACACGTTTAACCCGCCTAACCCGTTTAATTAAACGGGTCATAAACGTGTCGAGTAACCCGTTTATTAACCCACCTATTTAAGGATAAATATCTAAAATTTCAAACTTATCGTGTAAAAAATTACTCATATAAGTTAAACGGGTCAAATATATTGTGTCATGTCATGTCGCTATCAACCCATTTATATAAACGTGTCGGGTTGGGTTGTATAATTTTGAACCCAATTATTAAAACGTGTTAGTTGTGTCATGTAGTGTTCATGTCGTGTTTTTCAACCCGTTTATTAAACGGGTCGGGTTTGTGTTGACCCATTTAACAGAATATTAAACTTACAACACGACATGAACACGACCCCCGCGAGCACGAATTGCCACCCCTAGCTGCTACATACATCTATTGTTCTTTTGTCTAATTTGACTTTTGTTTAAATAACAGGTGGGACTATTGTATTGTTTGATCGTAAAATGCTTAGGAATTTCAGGAAAGATGGTCATAACTGGAAAAAGAAAAAGGATGGGAAGACCGTTAAAGAAGCTCATGAACACTTGAAAGTAAGACTTCTCATTTGATAAGGTGTTATAAGTGTCCCATATTTATGTCTTTATGTAGTGAATTGATGATATTTTCTAATCTGTTTTTCTAAACTCTTTTTCCCTTTCGGATGTGGGATTGGGATGATACTAAATTAACAGCTGTTGGTTGAATATCTAGTATACTGGAAACTAGTGGACACACATACTATATTAGAAGATTTGTACCTTTTCAATGTTAAGTTACCTGGCAAAAAATGATAATCAGCTACTTTTTTAAGCACTCTTCTATTAAATCAAAGTGTGGTTGAAGTTGAAGATATAAACTCTCTCTCCATTAAACATCTCAACTCTGAGGTGTATGTCTTATGTTTTTCCTTAATTGTTGTATTTTATTAATCAGGGAAAACGTTGTTACCTAGCCACTTAAAGGGCATCATAAGTGTTGCTTCTAGAATTCATAGTGCATTGTCATTTTCATACTCAACTCAGGTTTGATCCCTGTCCGAAACCATTATTTCCTGAAATGATTTTCAGCTGACTTTTTTTCCAATGAAATATTGAGAACAATTTCTACGCAAAGCATTCTTTTTTGTTAGATACAAATTTATATCCAGACTGTGATATAATGATTCATTATCTTTTCACAAGAGGAAGTATTTGTTTGTGTAAACTAATAAAATTCATGTTTGCTGCATATCTAGTAACAAGCTAATGCACAGTATCTGATTCTAACTACCTCCCTTGGACAAGTAGACTAGTCAAACACTCAAACTGTTGAAATTTGAATCTTTCACGGGATGTTTGAAGTTGCATGTATGTCTGTCTGTAACCTTATGTCTCTGAATAATATATGCCCTTGAATATGATCTCTGTGGCTTAATATGCCCTGGGAGTGTTTTATCAGATCTTTTATGCTTTTTGAAATGTTTTATTATCAAAGCTGCAACTTCAGTATTATTTTAATGTCTGGACTCCTTGTAAATTGTCATGGTCTGTAATTCTATGTTTTTCATCTCCAATCTAAATAATTTAGTTGATAATCCATTTTTAATGTTCGAGCTCTGGAATATACTCTGATAAATAATTAATTTGATTCTGTAATTTTGTTACCACAAAACTTTATTGCTTATTTTGCTTTGTGGTTCAGGTTGGAAATGAAGAAAGGATCCATGTATATTATGCCCACGGCCAAGATAGTCCGACATTTGTTCGTAGGTGTTACTGGCTTCTTGATAAGTATGTACCGATGAAGTTCACCTCAATCTGACCAGCAGCATTTTATCGTTGTCTATGTTTTCTACTTCTGTAAAGAAAAGATCACTGGTTTCAATTTTCTGTTTCTGAACTTGGATTTAATATAGTCTGGTTACAAATACTTTACCCTTTCATTTTTTTTTTCTGCCATTGGATTTCAGGAAGTTAGAACACATCGTGCTTGTTCATTATCGTGAGACACAAGAGGTTGGTTTCTTGTAGCCAGTAGAATGTTGCATTTCAGTTTCTGTTCATGTCTGGAATAAATATTTCTTTTACTGTGGTTTTTTCTTATGTTTCTTGTTGAATAGTATTTTATTTTAATACTGGCACTTATAGATTATCTAAACAAATTATCCCTGTGTGAAAATTTTAAGATATGGCCTCCAAATTGATCTCTCACTATGTTATGCTTATGTTGCTGTTTGGTCACTTTTAAGATGCATCTGTGCATTAAACTAATTTACTAGATAGGGTAGCATGATTGGTTCTTTTAACATTTTACTCTTTAACTTTTTATGAATCCTTTCTTCCCTTCATTATCCATTTAAACAACCTAAATAAAACGATAGCAATCCTGAAATTGACTCTATTGGCTTGTCTGATGGAAATAAACATTTTTTGGCCTCTGAATAGCTTGTTAATTTGTAATATTATCTTCTGTTAAATTCTTGCAATTGTTTGTGGAAGCTAGAAAGTCTCGTATACAAACAAATATCTGAGCCCTTACTTGTACTTGAGGGTAAATCTTTTGTCTTGCGTTTGAAATTCAATGTAATCCCTAAAGTTGTTTTTTCTTTATTTTTTTAATGCAATTATTTTGACTTATTCCAAAATTATGATTGCTGCTACATGTTACTGTTCCTTCTATGCAATTTATATTGCGAATAATTGTTCATGTTAAGAACGTTTTGGGAGTTCTTCTAATTGTGAAGGAGGACTGTTTCATATTTTCTGACCGTTAAGTGTCTCATCATACAGCCTTTCAGTATTCTTCTAATAATCTATATATATTTTCCATGCTTGTGTAAAAAAAGATCACTAGTTTAATGACTACTGAGATTACACTTGAAAATCCATGGGGGCTGCAAATGCATGAATAATGCGCATTAAAACAAAGAAATTTTGATGTTCAATGTACTAAAAACAAAATAATGCTTTTTTTTTAGTTGAGAATAAATTTAGTGTAAGGCAAGGGTGAGCCTTGGCGCAATGATATGGTTATTGCCTTGTATCCTTTAGGTCACGGATCCAAGTAAGTGAAGCAACCTATTACAAAAGTAAGGATAAGGCTATGTACATAAATGACCCCCTCTATGTACATAAATGACCCCCTCCCCATACCCCATAATGGTGGAAACCTTGTGTGGGGCCACCCTTTTATCAGTTAAGCTTTAGGGTCTTTGACCAGTTATCATAGGTACTGAAAGTTGCTGTGCATTTGATGGATAAATTTGAAAGCATATTAAAAATATACCAACATATATGGAAAGAAAATACATAAAACCATCTCCACAAATGAGGTGGTTATTCTTTTTGTCTTTCATTTCGATGCTTGAATGCAACATCATCTGATCATATAATGAATTGTGTTTGACAGTCTCAGGGTTCTCCAGCCACACCTGGGAATTCAAATTCTAGTTCTACTTCTGATCCGCCTGGTGCTTGGAATATATCAGAAGAACTTGACTCTGGGACTGTTCTTGTCCCTTATGTAGGTTAGAGAACTTATTTATGTGATGTCAGTTGACCTTTCATGTCACTATAACAATATGCTTTCTTTATGATCACTAATCCAGCAAAAAAATTTATTTACATTATATGATAGCTCTATAATATTAACTGATTAAGCGTTATTTAATATTTAGTCTATTAGTATATGGATTTGTTAGTGTACCATGAATTGTTAGTAGTCCAATTCATCTTGAATATTCATGTTTTTTTAATTCCAATTTTTTTTTTTTTTTTTTTGGACACCCAATAGATCCTGGTGATAGTTCAACTGTCAGAAATCATGAATTGACACTTCTTGAGATCAACACACTTGAATGGGAGGAACTTTTGGTACCAAATGGCCCTAATGACTTGACTGTGCCCACAAAAGGTAGTTTACTACTGAATGAGCTGTTGCTGCAGAATCTGAAGCTAATGCTGGTTACCATTTACTATGTTACAGTGTGTTTATTTTCATTTGTTTTGTGTAGATGAAGTTTCATGTTTTGGGCAACATAATCCGATTCCAGTAAATGGCTCCCCAAGTAATGTAAGTAGAATTACATTATACATCCATATTTTCTTCCTACCTCTTCCTGTTAGTTTTGCATTATCAATTTATTTATTCTTTTTCTATTGCTTTTATCAATGTTATCTCTACACCTAGCCATGTCGGGCCAAGCGGTTTAGGCGCTTTGGATTCCCTTTGAGGTCTCGGGTTCTAAAAATATTACACACACACACACACACATATATATATAGCCGATCAAAAAATTCGATGCTATCTCCACCGATTTTGGTACTGTTTGGCTTAGAGTTCTTGGTTTGAGAGTGGGAATGTGATTCCCATTGATGTTGCCTAAATTAGAACCCACTCATTCCGATTCCCTTGCTCATGCACAATTAGAACTCTTTATTTAATTAATTAATTAATTTATTTATTTTTTTGCAAATTTTGACTAGCATCGAAACATGTTTTAATGTAAGTTAAGAGTTCTTGTATAGTTTCCTTCTTTTCTAGATTTGCAGATTACTAATAGAATTTAATATGTTCAAAGTAACTTTGAACTCTATGTCCTGAGTGTTGAGCATCAATTGTATCTAGTCATCTGCTAGATTGTGGTTTTCTTTTCACATAAAACTTGTTAGCACAAAGATTGGTAGTAAAATTTTTGTTGCTTGTACAAATGAATGAATCCATTGTTAACAAGTAATGGTAACTGTCCTGACCTGGCACCTATTAACTGTATTAAGACTACTAGAACTACTTTTTACTTTTCTAATTTTTTTGGCATAAATTAACCTGTGTAAATTCATTTTCTCAGGGTAGCAATTTTACAACCAACAATTTGGTTGCATTTGGTAATACACCAGTTGCTAGGAGTGATGACATAAAATGTAATATACCAGGCACTACTAGAATGCAGACAATATGGGATCAAGTCAATTCAAATATGCAGAGAAGGGAATCTGTTGCAATGGGCACTGGTGACTCTGTGAGCAATATGATCAATGACAGTTTGCAGAGTCAGGATAGCTTTGGAAGATGGATGAACCAAATAATGATCAACTCCCCAGCTTCGGCAGATGATCCTTTGCTTCAGTCACCAATTTCATCTGTTAATGATTCACTTACCTCTTCTTCAGTTGGTGATCATCAATCTTCTATTCCAGAACAAATTTTTAGCATAACCGATTTTTCACCTGCAGTTGCTTTTTCAACTGAGAAAACGAAGGTTTGTTTCTTATGCTACTACCATTTGCAACTAGTTTGTCATTTTGGACTAGATATAGATGAAAAAAAATAATGAAGAGAGGTTTATGTTGTTCATTATTAGAAAATTGAGCTGTTGTATACTTGGAAGGCAAGGTCTATGAAGTACTTCAACCTTGACTGTTCACATTGAACTTTTGTATTTGTAACAAATACACGGCTTGAATTATTTTGTGGTATAATCAAGTGAGCTATTAATTTGTTCAATGGGCATACTAGTAGCGAGAGATATCAGAACTTATTTTATCCCTTGTCAAATAGAGTTTGAGACTGTTGATCTCATGTATGGCTTTATAGATGGTTCTCTCTTTCTCCCCTTTATGTTTTCATGTATCCTTTTTTCAATAGATTTTGAACCCTAGGTATAGGAATGGCAGCGGAGTGGGGCGGAGGCGGATTTCGTATTTTCTGTCCCCGTATCCTTCCCTATCCCCACCCCCATCCCCTTCTTTGTTGGGTCCCCATTCTCTGCGGGAACTGTTATTTTCAAAATTCAATAACTATAAATAAATAAATCAAATTCAGTTTTTTTAACCATATTGTGTAATAAGGAAAGACAATTTAGAGTACAAGTCCAAGTTAACATAATTGTATAGAATAAAAATTTGAATAAAATTATATTGTTTTAGGATTTCATGTTTGTAACATGAGAAATCATCAATCATTCAAAACTAAGAGAACTTCTGCAAGCAAAAAAACATACCACATAGAGTATAAGAGCCCCTGTAAAAACTAAATATATTTGGTAACATTAGAATTGCGGTAGAAAAATATTTATACGTTAATGCATATAATTAAATATGAAATATATACTGATAAAATTGGAAGGGGGAAATCGGGGCAGGGTGGAGCGCGAAAAAGTTTTCCCCCATCCTTGTTCCCATTAGGGTGGGGATTGCGGGTACTCACCGGGTTCGGGTGTTATTGTCATCTCATCCCTACCTAGATCTGCATATTAGAAGTCTCAAGTTATAATAGTTTCTTGACTTTCTTCTGTAGTTACTACCAAGATCACACATTTGAGTGTAATGCTAATTGGAAGTGGCATGGGATTTGTGATATTCGTAATGTTATTATGACCTCATGCTTGGCTTGGCTTGTAAGAACTAATGCAGATCTTGGAATGCTGCTACTGACATTGTTGAACAGTTGGTTTAAATGTTACATATCTTTGATCTTGTTTTCAATGTTCATGCAGATCATAGTCACTGGATTTTTCCATGAAGGTTTCCTACATCTTTCAAAGTCCAATCTATTTTGTGTTTGTGGTGATGAATATGAACCCGCAGAAATCATTCAACCTGGCGTCTACCGCTGTTGGCTATCACCACGTTCCCCTGGATTAGTGAATCTTTATATGAGTTTGGATGGCCATAAGCCTATAAGTCAAGTTTTGAGTTTTGAATATCAAACTCCTTTAGTGCTTGATTCAGTAGTTTCTTTAGAAGAGAAATCTAAGCTGGAAGAGTTTCAAGTTCAGATGAGGCTTGCACATTTGCTATTCTCTACATCCAAAAGCCTTAACATTGCATCTACTAAAGTATCACCAAAGGCATTGAAGGAGGCTAAGAAGTTTGCTTTGAAAACCTCTCATATTTCAGATAATTGGGCATACTTAATCAAGTCAGTTGAGGATGAGAAATACTCGTATCCTCAAGCAAAAGATGCTTTGTTTGAACTAGCCTTGAAGAATAGACTGAAAGAATGGCTTTTGGAAAGGGTAATTGAAGGTGGTAAAAGCAATGAATATGACAAGAACGGCCAGAGTATTATTCATTTGTGTGCAATTCTAGGATACACATGGGCTGTTCCTTTATTTTCATGGTCAGGTTTGTCACTAGATTATCGGGATAAATTTGGGTGGACAGCTCTTCACTGGGCAGCATATTGTGGAAGGTAGGTTTGCTTTCTTCATGGATTTGTCTGCTTATATAACTGCTAAGTTTCTTTATCTTAGAATTTGGTCAATTAAATTAGGCATGTATTCTGTGGCAGAACTTGGTGATCTGATGTCATGTGAGACAAATTTCTTATGGTCTTAAATTTGCTTTAATCATTTTTGAGGATCTTCTTGTGCAGGGAAAAAATGGTAGCTGTTCTTCTATCTGCAGGAGCCAAGCCACACAATGTTACCGACCCTACTTCTAATAACCCTGGAGGATGCACTGCTGCAGATCTTGCATCAATTAAGGGTTATGAGGGTTTAGCTGCTTATCTTGCCGAAAAGGGTTTAGTACAACAATTCCAAGATATGGTAATAGCTGGCAATGTCAGTGGATCACTGCATACTACAGATGATACTGAAAACCCTCCAAATGCCAGTGAGGAGGAGCTGAATCTGAAGGATACTTTGGCAGCTTATCGGACAGCTGCTGATGCAGCAGCACGTATACAGTCTGCATTCAGAGAGCACTCACTAAAGGTACAGACTAAAGCAGTTCAGCATAACAATCCAGAGAGTGAGGCACAGAGTATAATTGCAGCACTGAAGATTCAACATGCCTACCGCAACTTTGAGACCCGAAAAAAGATGGCAGCTGCTGCCCGAATTCAGCACAGGTTCCGCACATGGAAAATACGAAGAGATTTCCTTAATATGCGCCATCAGGCTATCAAAATTCAAGTATGTATACTGTACCTCTTTTTATCTATGGCCTTCTTGATGGTAATACGACACAACTATTAATCATGTGGAACTTTTGGAGGAGGTTTGGGTCACATATAAGATGATCTTACCAATTGACTAGTCCTTTATCTGCAGAGCATAGTTTTCAGGTCAAGATTCAAGAGCTTAGTCATGCAGTCCTCCTGAGCAATTAGGGATTATGTTAAAATTATTATTGGTCTGTGAAACCATAATGCCTGATCCTAGGGTGTATAATCCCAGATCTAGTAATGTATAATATTAACATGTTGGATCCAGAAAAATGCCGGTTTTATTTATTTATGCATTTCTTGCAGGCCGCTTTTCGGGCTTTCCAGGCGCGGAGGCAGTACCGTAAAATTCTTTGGTCAGTTGGTGTGCTGGAAAAAGCAATTTTACGCTGGCGTATGAAGAGAAAAGGGTTCCGTGGTCTTCAAATTGACCCTGTTGGAGTGGTCACAGATCAGGCTGCAGATGTGCAGCAGGAAAGTGATACAGAGGAGGACTTCTACCGGACCAGCAGGAAACAAGCTGAAGAGCGTGTTGAGAGATCTGTTGTTCGGGTTCAAGCCATGTTCCGCTCGAAGAAGGCACAAGAAGAATACCGGAGGATGAAGTTAACCCATAATCAAGCAACGGTTGGTTGATGTGCATTGTAATCATTTTATGACTCGTTCCCGTTGATAGCTCACCATTCTTCCCCTGGTTTGTTTGTGCAGATGGAGTATCAGGTGGAGTATGAAGGGCTTAACAATGTAATCAACATGGATATGTGATACTACTACTCATGCAAGGAAAAGTTTAGGCAGTTCTTACTGGGCAAATGCGAAGCCAAAATGAAGGTTGTGCTTTTATGTAGCCTGTACATTTTGTAAACGCCTAGATATCAACATACCTATTATGTAGAGCTCAGAGAGGGAGGAGGAGGGTATTGTTTGATGTCCATATTTGGGTTGTTTAGGTCCTCATAGCTCTTGTGACTTCTGACACTTATTATTTATCCTCTCACTTGTGTTTTGCTTACAACATCTGGGTTATGGATATAACTAAACTTGTAAGCACTCTTGCTGCATTTGTACCATCCATTTGTATCAACACTACTAAGATGTAGTAATTGAAGTTTGTCATTTTCAAACAGTGGTACAAATCTTGTGATAGCGTTAATTTGTTGTTTGTTTCTCTATAATTTTTATTTGGACAGGTTGTTTTATTCTTATTACAAGTGATGATATATTGCTTCTTAACCCTCCTATACTATGAAAATTTATACAACTTGATCTTTCTTCTCCCTATAAAAGTAGAGTCTCTACCTTGTATCAACCAAACCCAAAAGCTTATTTCCAAGTAACATTTCTGAACTAATAATAAAACACCAATAATATTTTTGAGATTCCTCTCAATAAAAGCAGCATATTATAGGAACCTAAAAAACTTCATTACTTCCACAATTGATTATCCATACAACTATGACTTGCCTATTCCTAGCCAAAAATATAGAAAGCAGTGTCTGCAACTCAAAATAATTAGCTATAATGAAGTCTACCACCAAAGACTACTACACCATCCACAATTTAGTATTTACATTATATAAACTATGATTAATTAAATGACACACACATATCCAAATGTCTACTCATTCACCTAGCTAGACCTAGTTGATGTATTGAGAGGCCCACTTGAAGCCTTCCCCATACTCCATCTTGCGAACAATGCTGCTGCACATGAACACTTGAAGGGGCCTCACATTCGAGTCTGCCAAATTAATCGTTGGTGCCAAACAGTACACAGTGGTGGAAAATTCACCATCTTTGGTGAATGTAATGTAGTATAAATAAGAGAGCCATTCACAGTGGTACCTCCAACTGTTGCTGTAGATATGGTAAACCATGCACCATAGCCATTGTATTTGTGACATTATTTCTACATATGGTCCCAATTTGCCATCTTAACAAACCTCAAATAAGAGAGCATATATCTTTTCCATAGAGGCCCCCAATGGGTGACCAAACTTTAATCTCATGAATCTATTCTACACCACAAACTCAATATAAGCCCACCATAGCTTACCGTGCAAATTTGATCGGAGCCTGGACACACTACAAATGCCGAGGCCACCTTCCGATGTCGGTCGGTCTGCACACTTTCTCCCAACTAATCCATCACCTGCGAGTCTCGGATCCGGAGTTCCAAAAGAAGCCGCCCATGATCAAATTGAGCCTATTAATGACCGCTTTAGGCACCTGACAACAAGACATCACATGAATCGGAATGGCACTCAGGACACTTCGGATTAGGATAATGCGCCCCCGGCAGATAACAAATTACTCGACCACCCCGTGAGGTGAGCTTGCACTTTATCAATCAGAAATTGAAAATCCACGATTCGAGGCTTGCGAGCCGCAATCGGGACTTCAAGATATCTCATAGGAAATACACCCCGCACACAACCGGTCCAATGAGCAACAAGAGTATTGCGAGTGATGAAGCAAGAAAATTCATAAGTCGCCTCGTCCAATGGGAGACGGACACGTGGCTTTGGCTCTCGAAGAGACGAAAGCCAGCGACGAACCAGGTACGGATCCGGGTGACGAGAGATCGTTTGCCCCGGAGGTTGGAGAGGTGCGGACCTAGGGCTGCGGACAAGGGAAGGGGTGCGGACCTAGGGCCGCGGACAAGGGGAGAGGTGTGGATGAGGGTGATGACGTCGGGGGTGAGGGAGATGACGTAGGGGGTGCGGATGGAGGAGGCCGCGGATGGGGAGAGGTGCGGATGAGGGGTGCTGACGTGGGAGGTGAGGGAAGTGACGTAGGGGGTGCGGATTGTGAGCTGCGGACAAGTGGAGGTGCGGCTTGGGGGGGAGAGTGCGGATTGGGAGGAGAGAGTGGCCCAAGCGCGCGGGCCTTGTGGTGCGGCCCATGGGCGCGCACGCCTCTTGGCCTTGTGCGCCTTGGGTGCGCACCCCTTGGCTTATGCATGCCTTGGGCGTGCGTTCCCCTTGGCCACGCATGCCTTGAGCCCGAGCTCCTCCGACCCTTGCACTCCTCAGACACTCCCCTCGCCCTCTCGCCGGCGTGTCCCCTACGCATGGCCCGCGCGAGTCGTTCACTCGTGGGTGCGCGCGTGGGTTGAGCTCGCTTCTCCAACTCCCGGGGCGAGCAATCGCCCGTCACCCGGATCCGTACCCGGTCCGTCGCTGACCTTCGTCCCTTCGGGATCCGAAGCCACGTGTCCGTCTCCCATTGGACGAGGCGACTTCTGAATTTTTTTGCTTCATCATATACAAAATGAAGTGTCAATCTCGTATTTTGGATTGTTTTCTTAGTTTTTTTAGTTTAAAATTAAATTTAAACGAAAAACAATCCAACGTATTTGATATCACTCAACTCTTAAATTAATTTTTCGCGTCCATTTTGTGAGATACATTTTATATTTGATGTGTTCCCTTCTTAGGAATTCATGTTTTTCTAATATTTTATTACATATATTTTTTAGTAAAAAAAAGAAAAGAAATCGACATGTCATTTTTCATTTACTAACACTACATTTTGTATACCAAAAGCATGTGGGTCAAATGGTTTAAGCATTTGAGATTTCCTTTAAGGTCTCGGGTTGGCAATATTTGGTAGGATTTTTTGGGTTATTTGAGTGGAGTGAGGTGGGGTTATGAGTTAAAGGGGGTGAGAATAAAAAAACAATACATTTTGTATAATTATATATTAATTACTCTAATAAGATATTTCGTCATATATCATTATTTTATATATATATATATTTTGGGTTAAAAGAAGCCACCAACTCAATTTTATTATTTTATTCTAAAGATTAAGGCCAAAATGCTTATCCATAACAATTTTTTGACGGGCAGCTAGAGTCTAATGTAGTAGGTTTAGGTGGTTGTATGAGAAAATGGATACTTATGTTTTAAATAAATTGTTATTTGTGAAATATAATTAAAACATACATATAGAAGTTAAAATCAGGCAAGTTAAGTCTTCTCCTAAAAAATAGAAGGGATTAGGGTTAGGGTTTTGAGAGCAGAATGGAGTTGGGCGGTGGCATCCTGTCATCTTTCCGGTTCGGTGAGGTGAGAGTTTCTACTTTTCTTTTCGTTCTTGCTGTTATTTTGCTGAGGGGAGGAGAGAGTATGGCAAGCACGGGGCTACTGGATCCCAATCGACTGCGTTTGGAGGACAGGATCGCGGTGTACGGGATTGCCACAGGGTCGGGGGCAGCATACGAGGAGATGTTGGGATCTCTTTTTCCGTCTAAAAGGAGGAGGCTGGAGGCCGAAGAGGGAGGACGGGCGGAGGCAGAGGGCGAGGGGTCAGGGAGTGACTGAACAACAAACAGGATGGACTCCGACATGGAGGGGCTGGACGAAGCAAAGGAGT
>JAYMTK010003390.1:0-12351 GCA_036897405.1 Pelargonium myrrhifolium | reverse complement strand
TAGTCTGTCGTGCAATATTCCGGGCAGTGCCGCGAACGTCTTAAAGAAAGCGACCTAGTCCGCGACTCATCCCATCGGTAACGACATCATTTCGGATTATTTGCATTTTGTACTAACAGTTCTAAACAAACTCAATGATACTAACTAACTTATCATATAGATGTTATTGATAATTTATATTATATCTAATTTTTTAATAAAAAATTGAAGGTGCCAATCGTTCTCGAGCGAGCACATGGGTGATGGACCCTATGAACATTGTAATATTCACAAGTGCAGTACAACATGATAATGAGGATTGATTTTACCTCAAAAAGTTGTTGAAAGGCTCTAAAAATGGGAAACTGCTGATCATGGACAAGGTGGCAAGAAGAGAACATTTGATGGAAGAGATAATGGTCTTCTGCCCGAGAACGCGGTTCACCAAATCATTACTCTCTTGTACGACACATACAACATAAACATAATCATCGTACAGAGGTGTTCTATCTCGTAGGTCAAGGCAAATATACGCGCCTTGATCAAGAAGGAAAACATTCTCACTCTCCAAGCCATCGATTCGATGAGAATTTATTGGTCCAAGACCATCTTTTTCCTCGTAGAGATAGGTTGCTCTTAAATAACTGAGAAAATAACCTATGATTATCTGAATTAGTGTGGTACATTTTGTAACTCTATTACGCTGATTTTAATTTAAAATATCAAACAAGTAGAATTGGATTCAATAATTCTAACCAAGTTATATAAAATTTTATACTATTTGGGCGATGACGGTCTTCATTCAAATTAATGACCATTTACAAAGGAGGGATATCAGTCGGCAACATTTAAAGGAAGCTGGTCGGTGGGTGGTGATGTGGTTTGGTTGTTGAATAGTATAAATTTTGTTTTTTTGTAAGTGGGCAAACAGATGGGTTGCGTCTGGGGCTCACTTTTTAGTTAATCTCGATAAATCTAATATCTGTAAGGCTTGGACATCTTTATCTTATTAATCTTATGAATGTATAGTTCCTAACAAAGGAATTCAAAAAAAAAAAAAAAAAGTGCCCATGCATTTCTCGTGTAGTAGTGTATGGATGTGACATGGTACCACATTTACCACGTGTTTTTACATTTTAGTGGGAACAAATATGTGCCGCACAAATTATGTACTTGATGAAATTGGTAGCCACAAGTGAATATGCATTTGTCCCTTTCGGAGGTAGGAGATAATTATGAAGGACTATTGCATACTTGACACGGTAAATATATGACTATCCTTAACATTATTTGATAGTAGTGGTGTGAACGAGACGAGGCTTAAACGAGCCGTTCGAATTTGGCTCGCTAAATATTCAGCTCGTTTAATATATTAACGAGCTCGAGTCCAATTTTTTGTGGCTCGATAGACTCTCGAGTCAGTTCGTTTATTAATTTATATTTATACATATATATGTTTATTAAATATAAGTTTAAATATATATTTTAGGCATATTATATTATATAATTTCTTATCTATCTCTATTTTGAAAAAAAAAATCTAAATAAAATTTGTTATAATCACTGTTCCATGAGAAAGAGGTTGTGTCAATCTTACAAGGGATGGACGGAGGCCATCGATACGATGGATTTGTTCTTCATCACTCGAGAGAGATGCATGTGATGAGTGAACAAAGTTGGGTAAGGATATTTAATATTTTAATCATTTTCAATGAAACTCAAGTCTATTACTAACGAAATAAGTCGTGAAAGTATAGAGTATTCTAAAATTGCAATGATAATCCAAAGACCATAAGTAGAAATTTTCTATCTCCACATAAAAATAGTAACCCATTCATTAATATCATGTCGTTAAAACATGTGAAACATCAAAGAAAATGAGAAAAATGCATGATTTTGTGGACAATAGTCGGTGTGACAAAATTTTGATTCACTGCTCCTCAAAACCCTAATAATTACGTCACCAACATGACAAAATTGTATAAATATAGCTCGAGCTACTTCATATATACTTCATCACCATTTTCTGCAATTAAATATGGCCAAATATTCTCACAATATTGTTGCATCTGATATTGCTATCATCATTCGTCGCACTTCAGATTATCATCCCAGTATTTGGGGTGATCATTTCCTCTCATATGCTACTAATTCTATGGTACGTACGTACACATATATATATATATATAACTCTCTAACTATGTACAAACTACAAACACACAGTAGGACAAGTGATTGATTTCACTTAGTCCCCTTGAGGTTTCAGTTCGAGTCTCGAGTGCGAGTTTGTTGATTTTTGGTTGGTTTGGGTTTGTTTTGAATTTGTTTAGGATATACATATGCAAAACTTGTAAAGTACAGGTTGGTCATGTGTAATCACGCCTATATATATATATATAACTATGTACAAACACTTAGTAGGGCAAGTGGTTGATTTCACTTGATCTCCTCGAGGTCTCAAGTCGAGCATCGGTGTTTGAACGCTTGCTGATAAATAAATATAAAACTCTCTAACTATGTAGCATATGCTAATTTCTTCTACGTTATGCATGCTTGTTCAGATTATGGATGATTTCACTAAGCAACAAGTTGGAGATCTGAAGGAAGAAGTGAAGAAGATGCTAACATCTGCTTCCGAGCCGCAGTCGCAGAAGCTACACTTGATTGATACTATACAACGTTTGGGTGTGTCCTACCATTTTGAATCTGAAATTGATGAAGCATTGCACCAAATTCACAGTAACTATTCTCAGGACTTCCACAACAAAGATGATAAAGACTGTCATGACCTTTACTCTGTGTCTCTCAAGTTTCGGTTACTCAGACAGCAAGGTTACTATGTTTCAAGCGGTACGTATCATCTGAACAAAGAAAATATCAAATTGAAGTCGCTATGAATATTAGTTTAACGATATTTAAGGTAGTTAGGGTGGGCGACTGCCTACTACAGCCTATCCCTTGCTTTGCCTCTTTACTAATGTAATCAAGTTTGTATATGTGATGAAAACTAGATGTGTTTAACAAGTTTAAGGACGACAAAGGAGGATTCAAGGAGTCTCTTGTTAGCGATGTGCGAGGGATGTTGAACTTGTACGAAGCTATCCATCTGAGGATTCGCGGAGAAGATGTGCTAGAAGAAGCACTGGCCTTCACTACCATTCAACTTGGGTCTCTAACATCCCAATTAAGCCCTTCTATGGCTGCACAAGTCACTCATGCACTAAAGCAGCCTTTCCACAAGGGCATACCGAGACTCGAAGCCAGACACTACATCTCCATCTACCAACAAGATCCTTCACACAATGAAGTGTTACTCACTTTTGCAAAGATTGATTTCAACATGTTGCAAAAGATACACCAGAAGGAACTAAGTGAATTCACAAAGTGAGTTTCCTTAGTTTCTTGAATAAGTGAATTCACAAAGTGTGTTGGACTCACAAATTTAACTAATTGGTTTATGTTATGTTATGTTATTTTATGTAGATGGTGGAATGACTTGGACTTCAAGAAGAAGCTACCATTTGCAAGAGACAGAGTTGTGGAATGCTATTTTTGGATACTGTCAGTGTACCCTGAGCCTGAATTTGTTCTGAGTAGGAAGATGTTAACCAAAGTGATTGCCTTAACTTCGACAATCGATGATATCTATGATAACTATGGTACCTATGAAACTTAAGCTCTTTACACAAGCAATTGAGAGGTAATTAATTTGGTTGATCTCTACATTTCATGGTATATATATAACTAACTTGTTTTTGATATAATCAATATTGAAGTCTTGTGTTCTGTTTTGTTTTCAGGTGGGACATTGCTGCTTTAGACCCATTACCGGAGTACATGAAAGTATGTTATGTAGCTCTCTTGGATGCTTTCAGTGAATTTGAGGAGGAAATGGAAAGTGAAGGAAAATTATACCGCGTCTACTACGCGAAAGAAGCAGTGAGTATTTTCATGACACGCCATGAATATTGTACTAGTACTAGTTAAAATTAAATCTAAAACTGATTTAATTATTTGTGTTGTCAGATGAAAAGCACAGTTAGAGCATATTTCCAAGAAGCGAAATGGTTCCACCAAGAATACACACCAACAATAGAGGAATACATGAGTAATGCATTAGTAAGCTCAGGCTACCCATTGCTTACAGTTATTTCATTCACAAGAATGGGAGATATTGTCACAAAAGACACATTGGATTGGCTCTTCACTATGCCAACTATGGTCACAGCTTCTGCTGCTATTAGCAGACTCATGGACGATATAGTTTCAAGCAAGGTATGCATATACATGTTATGAAATTAACAAGATTCAATAGACCTTGAATTAACACTAAATATGTATGTATGTTTTTGTTATATAGTTTGAGCAAGAGAGAGGACATGTTGCGTCGAGTGTGGAATGTTACATGATACAACATGGTGATACAGAGGAGGAAGTGATTAAGGAGTTCAAGGAACAAGTGAGTGATGCGTGGAAGGATATGAACAAAGAGTGTCTCCTCCCAACAGCAGTTCCATTGCTTCTCCTCAGGCGAATCCTAAACTTTGCGCGTGTAATGGATGTAGTGTATAAGGATGGAGATGGGTACACACATGCTCATGTTTTCCTCAAAGACTTTGTTGCTTCTCTGCTTGTGGATCCTGTGCCAGCCTAAACTAAACATGTATATATGTACTTCAATCACAACATGAGCTTGGTTGATTGATTATGTTGGGAGTCATTTAAATTATTTCACCCAGAAACTATATATATGACATTTTATAATTCAATAAGACAGTGATCTTTTACATAGCATTCTTGAAAAAAATTACTAATTGGTGCTCACACAACAAATAACTCCAATCTATATTATAATATCACAAGAAAGAAATACAATGTGGAAGATACTAACAATCCATTTTATGTTTAAAAACACAAAGTGGATAGAAAGAAAAAGGGTGGGTATTACACAGCAGGTACAGTTTTATGGATTATCAGATTGGAACAGCATCCACAAGCATAGAAGTAACAAAGTCTTTGAGGTAGATCTCAGCCTTTGTGTAGCCATCATCATCCTTGTAGAACACGTCTACAATGCGCGTAAAATTCAGGATTCGGGTGAGGAGAGGCATAGGAATAGGCATAGCAATGGGTTGCAGGCACTCTTCGTTAATGTCTTTCCACGCATTGCTCACTTGTTTCCTCAGTTCATCAATGACATCTTCCTCAATAGCACCATGTTGTTTCATGTAACATTCAATGCTCGAAGCAACATGTCCTCTCTTTTGCTCAAACTATACATAAATTATGTCACCAAGAAACCAAAAACAATGTCATTGCAAATTATGTTTTGGATATATGAGTGTGTATGATTGAATGTATATATGTACCTTATGGGATACTATATCATCCATGAGCCTACAAACAATCTTCGAGCCTCTGAGAATCTTGGGATCTCTAAGGAGCCACTCAAAAGCATGTTTTGTGGCTTGATCTCCCATTCCAAGGAATGATACAAGTGCTAGCAGTGAGTAGGCAGTGGTTGCTAATGCAACACTCATGTACTCCTCCATTTTTGGTGTATATTGTTGGTTGAACCATTTAGCTTCTTGCAAGTACGCTCTAATCAAAGCTTTCATCTGATCGAAAGATCGCAAGAGGAATTCATAACAAATAAGCAAACTATATACAATGATGTTGCAGAAGTGAATAATCTGTCTTTCTTTTAATGCAAGAGTAACACGATTTCAGGTTCAAGAAAGCTTGCCAGTTCTTTTGCGTAGTTGACGCCATATGATTTTCCTTCACATGCCATTTCATCATCAGTTTCACTATAAACATCTAGTAGTGCTCCATAGCAAATTTGCATATACTCTGGTAGTTGATTCATGGCAGTTTTGTCCCACCTGAACATATATATATGATCAAGATTCAAGAAATGTACCATGTTTATCACACCCCTTCATACAAAATCAAATCTCTATAAAACAATTGAATCAAATTACCTCTGAATGGCTTCGGTAAAGAGCTCAAGTTCTTCAATTGTACCATAATTATCATAGGTGTCATCAATAATGGAACACATGGAAACCACTTTGGTTACCATCCTTCTTCCAGTAGCATAGCGAGGCTCAGAGAACACAAACATCATCCACAAATAAGCTTCCACCAGTCGGTCTCTTGCATATGGTAGCTTTGTTTTGAAGTCCAAGTCCTTCCACCATCTAATTATATTAACAACTTGACTAGTCAATCTTAGTAGATCGATGGAGTTTAATGTTATGTCTCAAATTAACCGGAAAGTGCTGACAGTTAATGGATTTGAACTTGCCTTGTAAGCTCACTGAGCTCCTTCTGGTGCATTTTCTGCAAGAGGTTGAAATCTAACTTGGCAAAAGTCAGAAGCACCTCATTGTGTGAAGGATCTTCTTGGTAGACGGAGATGTAACGTCTTGCCTCAAGCCTTGGTATGCCCTTGTGATAAGGCTGTTTTAAGGCATGACTTACTTGTGATGCAAAAGAGTGATTTAATTGGGATGCAAGAGATAGCTCAAGATGAGTGGTTGTGAAAGCCAGAGCTTCATCTAGCACATCTTCTCCATGGACCCTCAGATGGGTAGCTTCATACAAACATAACATCCCTCGAACATCGCTGACTATGGATTCCTTGAATTCTCCTTTGCTGTCCTTAAACTTGTCAAAAACATCTGCTTCATAACCACATCAATTAGTGCAACTATCACATCTTTTATCTGCATATAGTTATAATGGATCACATACCACATGAATCATAGTAACCTTGTTGTCTGAATAGTCGAAATTGGAGAGCAACATTGTAAAGATCACTATATTGATCATCAATATTATGTTTACTGTTCTTTAGAATTTGTTGTAATGCCTCCTCAATCTCAGATTCAAAATGGTAAGACACGCCTAAGCGTTGAACAGCGTCAATCAAGTGGAGTTTGTGGGAAAGCACATCATCATGAGGAGCCGTTAGCATCCTCCTCACTTCTTCCTTCAGTTCTTGCACTTCTTGCTTAGCTTTTTCATCCATTTCCTACACAAGAAAACACATTAATGCATATTAATAATCAGTACTTGAAAGACCAAAGAGGATAAAAGAGGGTAATATAATGAATATACCGTGGAGTTGGTAGCAAATGAGAGGAAATAATCACCCCAAATACTAGGATGATAATCTGAAGTACGACGAACTATTGATGAAACATCTTGGGAAGTTGGAACTGCAGAAACTTGGACAGACATGTTTGTTTTGCTGATGCGATAGTGATCTTTTTGTGCTACAAAGATTGGTTTTGTACTTGTGGATCATATGATTTGTGATTGATCATATTTAAAGAAAATCTTAAGGCCTATAATTGAAGTGAACTATGGAAGAAATTAAAACGAGTAAATAGAAAATCTTAGTGTCAGTAAGTAACATAATGACAAACAAAAATGTTTTCTAATCTTTCTACTCCATATTAAGATTTGTAGACCCCTTCTCAGATTATCATCAAAGCAAAATGTGTTTTGGGATCCAAAAAAGGAAACTTTACTTATAGCAGCAGACAAAATTAATTATAATGTAACAAGAAAGAAATACATGGTGGAAGATACTGACAATCCATTTTATGCTTAAAAAAACACATCCATAACCCTTTTTTGTCTTGAATAAGTAGATTTTGAATAGAAAGAAGCACTGAAATTCTGTCCTCATCCTCAAATTGGAACAGAATCCACAAGCACAGAAGTAACAAAGTCCTTGAGGTAGATCTCAGCATTTGTGTAGCCATCATCATCCTTGTAGAACACATCCATGACCCTAGTAAAGTTCAGGATTCGGGTTAGGAGAGGCATAGGAACACGCGTTGGTCGAAGGCACTCTTGGTTTATATCCTTCCATCCATCACTTATTTGCTTCCTGAAATCTTTGATCACTTCTTCTTCTGCAGCTCCATGTTGTTTCATGTAACATTCTATGCTTGATGCTACATGTCCTCTTTGTTGCTCAAACTATAAACATGCGCGTATGTATCAAAATGAGTATGGTGTTTCTTTTTGCAAAGTTAGTTATACATTAATTACCAAACATATTAATCCTAGAATTTGACAGTACCTTGCTGGATACTATGTCATCTGTGAGCCTACAAACAACCGAAGAAGCTCTTATAATCTTAGGATCATTCAAGATCCACTCAAAAGCATCTTTGGTTGCTAAATCTCCCATTCCGAGGAAGGAAGTAGTTGCTAGCATTGTGTAGCATGTGGTTACCAATGCAACACTCATGTACTCCTCCATTGTTGGTGTGTATTCTTGGTTGAACCATTTGGCTTCTTGCAAGTATGCTCTAACTAAGCATTTCAGCTGATAGAGAAATGAACAAAAGAATCAATATTACAATTAGCAGACTAACACCAATTTGTTTAAGTAGAACACATTGATCAGGTTGAGGAAAGATTACTGGTTCTTTCACATAGTTGACAAGATATGATTTTTCTTCAGGTGCCATTTCAGCTTCCAATTCACTATATAAATCTAAGAGTGCTTGATAAATGAGTTGCATATACTCTGGTAACTGATCCATTTCAGCAATGTCCCACCTGAAAATAGTTCAAGATTCAAGAAATGTACTTGTGTTTATAACCAAACCTCTCTATTATAGCATACAAAACACAAAAAATTACCAAACCTCTGAATTGCTTCAGTGAAGAGCTCAAGTTCTTCAATTGTGCCATAATTATCATAGGTGTCATCAATAATGGAAGCAAAGGCAATCACTTTGGTTACTGTCCTCCTACCGAGGACGTAGCAAGGCTCATAGTACACTCCCAATATCCACAAGTAGCATTCCACCACTCTGTCTCTAGCAAAAGGTAGCTTTATTTTGAAGTCCAAATCCTTCCACCACCTAAAATATATATATGATCACAATATTAACCAAGTTAGTTAAGTTGGTACATCCCATAAAACTATAAAAGTGCTGATGAATTAACTTGCCTTGTAAGTTCACTGAGCTCCCTCTGGTGCATTTTCTGCACAAGGTTGAAATCTAGCTTGGCAAAGGTCAGAAGCTGTTCATTATGCGAAGAATCATCTTGGTAGACGGAGATGTAATGTCTTGCCTCAAGCCTTGGTATGCCCTTGTGAAGAGGCTGCTTTAAGGCATGACTTGTGATGCAAGAGAGTGATTTAATTTGGATGCAAGAGACAGCTCAAGATGAGTGGTAGTGAAAGCAAAAGCTTCATCTAGCACATCTTCTCCATGGACCCTCAGATGGGTAGCTTCATACAGACACAACATTCCTCGAACATCGCTGACTATGGATTCCTTGAATTCTCCTTTCTTGTCCTTAAACTTGTCAAAAACATCTGCTTCATGATCACATCAATTAGTTTAACTATCATATCTTTTATGCGCATATAGTTATAATGGATCACATACCACATGAAACATAGTAACCCTGTTGTCTAAATAGTCGAAATCGAAGAGCAACATTGTAAAGATCACAGTTTTGATCATCAATATTATCTTTGCTGTTCTTGAGAATTTGTTGTAATGCTTCATCAATCTCAGATTCAAAATGGTAAGACACGCCTAAGCGCTGGACAGTGTCAATCAAGTAGAGTTTGTGTGAAAGCATATCATCATGAGGAGCCATTAGCATCCTCCTCACTTCTTCCTTTAGTTCTTGCACTTGTTGCTTAGCTTTTTCATCCATTTCCTGTAGAAGAATGCATGTTAGTGAATATTATTGAATCAGCACTTGAAAGAACAAAGAGAATAAAAGATAGTAACATAAAGAATACAATATACCATGGAGTTTGTAGCAAATGTGAGGAAATAATCACCCCAAATACTAGGATGATAATCTGCAGTACGACGAACAATTGATTTAACATCTTGGGGATTAGTAGGAACTGCAGAAACTTGGACAGACATGTTTGTTTTGCTGATGTTGTAGTGATCTTTTTGTGCTACACAGATTGGTTTTTGTACTTGTGGATCATATAACTTGTGATTGATCATATTTATAGGAGAGCTTAGGCCTACAATTGAGGTTGAACTATATATGGAAGAAAAATGAGTTAATAGAACTTTTGAAGGACATGTTATATATAGACTTTCAATTCATGTGAAAAACATGAAACAAAATGCATAAAATCCATACTTTGTAAGTAGCTGTTACCTAAATTGATTTGGTAGATTTTGTGGGCTAAGATAAGGATTCTATCTTGTTATTTTGTTAGATAGTGTCACTGAGTAACATATTAATTGACAAACAAAAAATGAAAATGTTTTCTAACATTTCTACTCTGGTTATATAATGCTAACTGCTAAGTTTTGTAGACACCTTCTCAAATTATCATCAAATCAAAATATATTTTGGGATTAGAAAAACCTCTACTAATAGCAAACGAAATTAATTGTTACATGTTATACAATTTGGTCTAAAGAATTCATGCGACACTTATCAATGCATGATCGATTATACGTCAACAACATCTATCAAAGCATGTAGTTTAAAGCGCTTGCATTCCTTTAGAAGTCTCAGCTTCAAATCTCATCAGAGGCGTTGGTAATATTGTCACACTACCTAACTTTTTCTATTTTTATGAGAGGAAAAGAAATACTTTATTAACTAATTAAATCAGCATGAAACAAATTAAAAAGCAGAATGTGGCCACCCGACACTAAGGGAAACTGTATTTCCCAGATCATATCTAGGGTGGTTCAAAGGACCTTATTTTGAGGTGGGCTTGGTCGGCTCGATCAAGTTACTTTGTGAGAAGGTATGGAAAACTTTGGATCGGGGCGAAGGAGAGGATGTGGGTCAGAGTTTTGCGGCAAAACAGACTGGGGCTCTGGCGTTTTAGGGCGGAATCTCTTGCATGGCCTGGGGGTGGAAGAGGACAGCCCCCCCCCCCCCCGGAGGAATGTTACAGCAGTCAAGGTGACCATGACTCGAGGGGTGGCTGCAGAGTTGGACCGACAAATCCCGGGTAGGAGTACCCGAGAGAGGGAGTGATCCGATAGGGCTGGGATATGATGTTGGGGTCAGATCTGATTGGATTATCTCAAAAGGTGCCATACATATTCATTCATCCATATAGGAATGCTTAGTTAATAGTTAGTATGGGCCAAGTCCAAGGTTTGGAAGGACGTTGCGCGTCCAGCAACACGGGCATGTGGTGACAATATTAGTGTTAGCCTTATCTAGATCTGGGCTAGTTAGGATTCTTTTGTAATTTCATTGAATCTTTTGTACCCAAGTTGTTTCTCCGTTAATGAAATGGTGCTTTTGTGCCTTTATTTCAAACAAAAAAAATATCAGAAAACAGAACCCTACAAATCGATCCAACCCGAAAAACCTGACAACGACCTAGATGACCTAACCAAACGATAAGCCACTTGATTCGCAGGTCGACTGATAATAAAAGTAAACTATATACTAACAAATTGAGTTGATGACAAAATGTCTTTGATAATCAAATCTAACATATGTAAAAATCGAAATACTCATTTTAAAATAGACGAAATATATATAGTAAAAAGTTAACTCGTTTAAAAAACCAAACATCAACCTAACAAACGCTTCCTATTGCCTAGATCTCACATATAAATAATGGCAACAGAGGTTTATATACTATTTTAGCAAGGAAGATTGGTGAAAGATACTAACAATACATCTTTATATTAAAGACAAATTGAAAAAAGAAAAAAAGGATAGATAGTGGTGGGAACCTCATCGTACAAACGAGAGAGATTGAGACAAATATGAAGATTTTGAATATAAAGAAATACAATTAATGCGACTCAATAATTGAAACAAAAAGGAGAGGTGTTGTCATGTCCATGCCATAGGACTCGGGCAGATGAAACGTGATTAAGGAAAACAAGTCATTTGTTTTATTTATCAATCATTTGTTACCATAATCTCTAAAAATTAATTACTCTCCCCGTCTCAAAATAAATGTTATGTTTTTCTTGCATTGTTTTTTTTGACAAAAATGAAAATTTTCATTAAAATAACTTATCAATAGAATACAAAACCAACTAGAAACCTAGCTACCTCTATACTGCAGACCTGGTATATGGCCAACGTCATGTATTACCAGTGCTGAAACCTCAGTTCTTTAAAAGGCCTTAAGCCTTATCCAGAGCAGGTTACCCCATTCTAACAGTATAGAAATGATCAAACCTTGTTGCACTGATACTACCGACACTTTTGACTCACGTCATTTCTAAATGTAGATCATGGCTGTCAATCAGGGCTCGGGGTATCAAGATGTCAACCCATACCCCCCCCCCCCCCCCCCACACCAGTTCCCCGCCCTCCTGATCGCACCCCAGGCACCCACCCGATGGTTCTTCACGTCTCCCCCCC
>JAYMTK010003389.1:0-12352 GCA_036897405.1 Pelargonium myrrhifolium | reverse complement strand
CCAAAATTATGAGAAGCAGACAAGTGTCCAAATGGGTGCTGCTTTATATATTATATAGATTCTGGCTTAAAAACTCTACGCCTCCCAATTATCAGAAAGTCACTAGTTAGGTCCCCGTACTAAAAATTAACCAATCAAGTCCCCATATTATGTAAAAATAGGTCGTGTAGGTCCACAAGCCTGTCAAACTTAACGGACCCGTTAAGTCAGGTGACATGGCACCTACGTGATATTTTTATTTTTATTATTTATATATTTATTTGTATAGGTGACGCTAGCGTGGCAGGATCAATTTTTTTATTTTTTATTTTAATTTAAAATAACACATGTCAAACTTTAATGGGTACAAAATTAACTAAACTAAATTAAGTGAAATTACACTTTTGCCCTTTAGACTTCTAATTATTTCTTAAAATGCCATATAGTTGGTGGGCGTGAGTACCGTCGGGAATAGTGCCGGAGTTGTGAGCTCCGGCCAGCCTGCTCCACTTCGATCCCTGTCCATTGAACCCGTATTGTCTTCACTTGTACTCAAAGCACCATAAACAGCTCCTCCTTATAGTCAGGGCCGGCTCTGAGGGTGTGAAAAGTGGGCGGTTGCACAGGGGCCCCCTCAGAGCCAAGGGCCTCATATATAGCTAGTATGTATTCTTGAAATTTTTTAGTTGCAGAAATATGGCTTGGTGAGCTGTAGACGAAGAAGGTGAAGAAAGGGAGGAGAAAATAGTGGATTGTGGGCCCCACTTAATAAAAAAATATTTAATAGACTTTATTATTTAATTTGAAATGGTTGATTGTGGGCCCTATATTACATAAAATATTTAATAATATTGATTTAAGAGGTCGTTCTCTCTGGGTAGAGAGTACTTGTTACGATAACAAGTCGCGGCGGTTGAGTTAGGGTTTTCGGCGGTAGCAGCGGAAGAGAGTGATTTGTGTGGGGATGATGGCGGAGTTGGGAAGAGGCGAAGCTGTGGAGGAAGACTTGGCTGGTCGAGTTGCTAATCTGGATCTGGAGGAGGAAGACCTGACGATCGACTACAGCTCGTCGCCGATCACGCCGGCGGTGGATAGCGGGGGAGTTATCAGTTATGTGGGTCGTTTCTTCACTGATGCCCCTATCAATTTCTCCAATATGCAGCAACAGATGGCCTCGTATTGGCGCCCCTCTATGGGAGTGACAGTAAAGGAGCTCATAGATCCATCTCTGGGGAGGCAGAGGGCACAAAAATTTCTGCTCGAGTTCTATGCGGAAGTCGATGCGAAGCGTATCGAGCAAGATGGACCTTGGTCGTTCAATGGGCACGCCTTGCTGCTTCACCGCTTGGAAGGTACAGATGATCCTTATTCAATTGATCTTCAGTATCTGAGCCTCTGGGTTCAAGCGAGGGGAGTTCTGAAATGTTTTTCTACGGAGAAGGTTTGTTCTGATCTGGGCAATGTGGTAGGCCGTTTTGTGGAATCGGATCCGTTAAATTTCATGAGTGGGTGGGGTCGTTATTTGCGGTTCCGGGTTGTTTTTGATGTCAGGAAGGCCCTGAGAAGGAAGGTAAAACTAAGTTTTTCGGGTAGTGGTACATCGGTGATCTCGTTTCAATATGAAAAGCTTCCAACTTTCTGTTACTATTGTGGTAGGATTGGTCATGTGGAGAAGATGTGCTCTCTGTTTCTGGCTCAGGCTAACCCTGGTCTTGAGCGGGCCTTTGGAAATTGGCTCAATGCCCCGAGAGGTCGAAGCTCATATGCTGGTACACAATGGCTTCGCACGGGTTTGGAGGAGGTGTGGGAACCCATTTCGTTTGGGAATCAGCGTTCAGTGGCTTCGAGTGCAATAACGTCATCCTCTCAAGACGCAGTGGAGTTGTCTGAGGCTGTGTTATCGGCAGCTAAGCGCAGGAGAGGGGGGCTGGAGAATGTGGAAGCTAGTTCAAAAAACAAAATTTTGGCATGCCTGAACAGTCACGTCTGCCCACCTCAATGAGTATCCTGTTCTGGAACTGCCGGGGGCTTGGCAACCCACGGACAGTTCAAATCTTGCGCAATCTGGTGCGGGAAAAGAAGTCGGAGCTGGTGTTCCTTATAGAAACTTTGACAAACAAGGCTGGTATTGAGGGCCTCAGGCAAAAATTGTGTATGGCTGGTTGTATTTCGGTGGACTGTATCGGGAGAAGAGCCGGCTTGGCCCTTTTATGGGCTAATCGGGTCCAAGTATCCACGATTGGTAGCACCAAGTATTTTATTGATGCTCGTATTACTCATTCTAATTGGGGGGAATGGCGATTGACCGGCTTTTATGGTGAACCTGACAGGACTCGTCGTATCCACTCTTGGAACCGGATTTGCGAGTTGGCCGCACAGTCGGATCTGCCATGGATATGTGCATGCGATTTTAATGATATGTTGGGTAGCGCTAAAAAAGTGGGAGGTAGTTCTCCTCAACCTCTTGCGTTAATAGAGGGTTTTAATAATGCTGTGACGGATGTTGGTTTGACTGATTTGGGCTTTACAGGGTACGATTATACTTGGCGTCGGGGCCGTGGAGCTAATATCACTATTGAAGAGTGCCTTGACCGAGCTTTGGTTTCGGATGATTGGAAAAGTAAGTTCCCTGACTGGACTGCTTCTCATTTAGCTTTCACTACTTCGGATCATTGCCCGATTTTTGTGGGGCCTATGGCTGCTGCCACTTCGAGAGCTTACAGGTTTAAGTTTGAAAAATTTTGGGTCTCTGAAGCAGGGTGTGAGGAGATTGTCAAGGCTGGTTGGAATGGTATCTCAGTTCTGGACAGGTTGAAAAATTGCAGTGCGGCCTTGGCTGATTGGGGGCGGAACTCAGCAAGGGGCTTGGATTATGAGATTCGCAAAACCGAGAGAGAGCTGAATCGCCTGAGCCGTAGAACGGATGGTTTCGGTAAGGTACTCGCGGAGGAGGCTAGGGTTCGTTACCTGGACTTGCTCCAAAAACAGGAACAGTTCTGGAAGCAGCGGGCTAAAGTGGCATGGCTGGCTGATGGGGATGCCAATACAAAGTTTTTTCATCGATCAACGTCTGTGAGGAAGTCGATGAATAAGGTGGAATCTCTTTGTGATGCAGCGGGTGTTCAATTTACTGGCTCGGGGCCAATTCGAAACATGTTAATGTTGCATTTTGAGGCGCAATTCCAGTCTGCAGGTATGGCGAGTGATGATATTCTGGGTTTGGTCAGGCCAAAGGTTTCTGCAGTTCAAAATGCTCTTTTGTTGGCAGACTTCACTCAAGGTGAGATTAAGCAAGCTATTGATTCGATGCATCCGGATAAAGCTCCGGGCCCGGATGGTTTCAATCCGGGGTTTTATCAATCTTATTGGCATGTGATTGGAAATGACGTCTCTCGGGCTTGTGTGGAAATTTTGAAGAGTGGTTGTTTTCCTCCGGGTCTAAATGATACGAACCTGGTCTTGATTCCAAAAAGGAAGAACCCTCAGTCAGTAAATGACCTGCGCCCTATTGCCTTGTGTAATGTTTTATACAAATTGATTTCCAAGGCTTTAGCTAATCGTTTGAAACCAATTCTTCATGCTATTATATCGGACTCTCAAAGCGCGTTTATTCCAGGACGCTTAATCTCGGATAATATATGCTTGGCAAATGAGGTTTTTCACTTTATTCGCAGCCGGCCAAGGGGGAGTTCGTGTTGGGGAGCCCTGAAGCTTAACATTGCAAAAGCATACGATAGTGTTGAGTGGGAGTTTTTGGAAGCCATGATGAGAGCCTTGGGGTTTGCTGACAGATGGATAGAGCTGATCATGCTATGTGTAAAATCTGCTCGCTTCAGAGTCGATTTTGAAAATGAGGTGTCTGAGCAATTTAGCCCGAAGCGGGGATTGAGACAAGGTGATCCTCTCTTGCCTTATTTGTTCCTGATTTGTGCTGAGGGCTTGTCGGTTCTGCTTCAACATCAGGTCAGCCTCGGTCGGTTATGTGAATGTAAAATTTCTCGGAATGCGCCCGGGATTTCGCACCTCTTTTTTGCAGATGATGCGGTTATCTTTTTTAAGGCATCAGCGGAGGAGGCTTTGTGTATTAAACAGGTGCTGCATACATACGAAATGAATTCGGGACAGAGGGTAAATTTTGGTAAGTCTAGCGTCTGTCTCAGTCCTCATACCGAGTGGGCAATCCGTGACAGCATCGTAAGTATTCTGGAGGTAGAACCAGTACCGGGCTTTTCAAATTATTTGGGTGTGCCGGTTATTAGCGGGAGCTATCGTATTCGTGCTTTTGACTACCTGGTGGATAGAGTTCGCTCTCGGGTAAATTCATGATGTAGTAAAGCGTTGTCAAAAGGAGGAAAGGAGGTGCTTTTGAAAGCAGTTGCCCAAGCTCTGCCGGCTTATACCATGGGGGTCTATCTTCTTCCCAAAGTGGTAACTGATCGCATTCAGGTCATTTTGAATGCTTATTTGTGGAAGGATGGGGGAACCTCGTCCTCATCAGGGATTGTTTGGCGCTCATGGAAGTTCCTCTGTTCAAATAAGCTGGAGGGTGGTCTCGGATTTAGGGACTTTAGGAATTTCAACATTGCTTTACTTGGAAAACAATTATGGAGAATGGAAACAGCTTCAGAGTCAATTCTGGCTAGAGTTTTCAAAGCCAAATATTTCCCCCACGAGTCAGCATTCACTGTGAAAATGTGCAGCAATCCTAGCTTTTTATGGCGGAGTGTGTGGGAGGCTCAAGACATGCTCAGGGCAGGTTGTTTCAAGCTAGTTGGGACGGGTAATTCTATTCGTGTTGTGGCTGATCCGTGGGTGCCTACTATCCCAGGCTTTGTTCCAGTGGTCCGGCCTAACATTGACGTTCAACGTGTGAGGAATTTGCTCGTGAGCGACCTAAGAATTGCCGGGCGGAATAAGTGGAATGTTGAGCAGCTTAATATGCTATTTGATTAGACGACGTGCAAAGATATATCTCGGGTTTGTTTAAGCTTGAGACAGGTACTAGACTCTTGGTGTTGGTTTCATGAGAGGGGGCGGTATTCAGTGAAGTCGGGATATCATTCCATCTCGCGTGGGGCGGGTACTTATGGGGGCACCCCACTGTGGAAGACAATATGGTCTGTTGAGGTACAATTAAAAGTCAAACACTTTGCTTGGCAGGCGTGTTCTGGTACGTTGCCGGTAAAGGAGCGCCTTCTATCTCGTCATGTCCAGGTATTATCGGATTGCCCTCGGTGTGCTGTGTTTCCTGAATCTGTTCACCATGCTTTTCTTCACTGTTCTTTCTCTCGACAAATCTGGAACCATCTCGGCTTTCTGGGTTTGTTGCAAGGGTGCAACTCTTTAGGCGACTGGTTCCTCTGGATCGCTGCCCGGAATGAGAATGGCCTGGTGGAGAAGGTGTTGTACGTGACTTGGGCAATTTGGAAGTCTCGGAACACTGGTGTGTGGGAGGGTAGGTGGGAGTCAGTGATGGAGGTGTTGAGCCTCTCGCAAGCAGTGTTTTCGTCTTGGAGGGAGGCGCGCAGGCGCGTCGCGGCTGGTACCGGTCCCTCAGTTATCCCGCGATCTACAGAGGTGAGAGGAAAGCAGCACTGGTCGGCACCGAGGTCCGGTTTTCTAAAGCTAAATATAGATGGGGCTCGTTTTGCCGAATCAGATAAGTCAGGAGGGGGCTGGGTTGTTCGGGACTGGCAAGGCCGATGCTGGGGTGGGGGTCGGACTATCTGGAGGGGGCTTATGGACCCAAATCTTGTTGAGGCCCTGTCTATTAAGGAAGCGTTGAGCTGGGTTCTTACTCAAGGCTGGGGAAGTGTGATAGTTGAATCAGATGCGCAAAGTGTTATTAGCGATATTCAGTCTGAGGGGAGGATTCCAGTGCCCTTGGATTGGTTATTGGTGACATCATTTTTATGTCTTTTAATTTCTTGCATATTGAGTTTCAATTTGTACGCGGGTCTGCGAATCAGGTGGCACATGCTCTTGCTAGGTCGTCTGTTAATTTAGCAGGTTCGGTTGGGTGGCTTGGGAATGATTGTCCCCCACTCATTGGTCATCTTCTAATAAGTGATTTATCCAATGAATAAAAGTTATCACTTGTTTTATAAAAAAAAAGTACATTTAGCAGTTTAAAAATCTCAAAAAGAAAAAAACTCACACATTAAATGATTGAAAAAAATAAGATACTACTTAATTTAAAATTTCAAAAATGTTCATATTATAATGTATATATACTTTATTTTTTAAAGCAATTTTATTTTTATTTTTAAATTAATATATTTTTAGAAAACAATTTTTACTACTAACCCGTGCAACGCATGAGTATTTTAACTAGTATAACTAAAAATAGAATAAAAGATATCAACAAAAACAAAGGTTAATTTATTTTCACAAACGTTATTGTGAATTTGTAATCACTTAAAAAAGACCTCATTGGATGATTTGTTTTCTCACTTTTTAAAATAGAAAACCATTACATTTGTTAAATTGATTTAGGAATGAGGATGCTTATAAAATTCATACTAGGAACATGACCACAATTGATGTACATTATTTTTCTATTATAATCAAGTCAAAAAGAGAAAGTTCAATGTATTAGTGATGAATTAGTCTAACCTAATCTACAACTTAATCTACTACACAAACTAATTCTCCATTCAAAAACCAATATTAAGCAAAATCCTAATTGATTTGGACTATTAAATTATTGGAGCTCAGTCTTTTCGAGAGTAGACAATTCGTACTTGCATGCCATATTTGTATTGAAGGTTGAGAGTTGTGATATATGTACTAATGCGAATAAGTCACGCTTAGTAATCGTGCTAAAATGTTAAAACACTATCACGACACGTTTGACACAATATTCAATCAAAGATTTCAAATTGACACGACTTGATTAGCACGTCATCCCTAATACATATGCACAACACGTTCCTTGTGCATTAAACAAATAACTCCTAAAGTGTGTTTGTTGGACGTGTCACAACATGAATAAATAAACATGTGTGCATGTCGTGTTGTGTTGTGTTGAAAGATGAGAGTGAGTACTATATGATCCAACACGAATATAACACGTTTAGTAATCACGTCAGATATGTTAAACACGAACATGACACTTTTAACAAAATGTTTAAATAAAATTTTCAAGTTGACACAACACGATTAGCACGTCAAGACCTAACACGTTATGCACAATAATCCTCAAAACGCTTCGCGTCCACGACATGTATCACTCCTAAATGTGCGTGTTGGACGTGTTCTGCATGTCACATTACAAATAAATAATCATGCGCGCATGTTTTTTAAACTCAACAAAAACACATCCAATTGTTAAACATATTACTCAAAAAATGAGTAGGACATGTTTAGTAACTGTAGACTAATACAGCATGCTTATGAGCAAGTAATACTAAAACAACATGGTTAACACACTTAACTGAATGGTTCAAGCAAACACAACACAATTAGCACGACAATACCTAATACATAAGAACAACACTCCCCGACACACTTCACACGTCATGGATATCTCCTAAGTGTGCTTAAGAACGGGCTGAGCATGTTGTTTATGTCAAAACACAACTAATTAATCATCCGTGAATGTTTTTGATACTCAATACCAACCCGACATGATTGTCAAACGTTTTGTGTGCTCCGAAACGAATGCAAACTTAATGATTGTCACAAATTTTCATCTCTTTCTTTTGGATCCTAATTTGCAATCCAAAGGCATTGATCTAACAACACACTTCAATCATACATATCACACTACAAAGAGGGCCACAAGTCTTGTTATGATACATATACAATTATGTGCCAACTCAAACCATCCAGTCAGGATGGCCGAGTGGTCTAAGGCGCCAGACTCAAGTTCTGGTCCTCTTACGAGGGCGTGGGTTCAAATCCCACTTCTGACATTTTTCATTTCTTTTTCACTTGATTTTCAAACTTTTCATTTTCTTTCAAATTAGCACACCCAATTTTGTTTCTGTTTTAATTTAGTCCTTAATCTATAAATATTGTTTCAATTTCATCCTCCAACTATGACAATGTGTTTCAAATTAGTCCCTTCCGTTGTTGCGACGTGAAATTAGGTTGACTTGACATTATGATTCTATTTTTTTCAAATATTTCTTCTTGAAATACGATGATGACGTTACGCGTGACGATGAGTCAGAAACTTTTCATCTTCTTTCAAATTAGCACACCCAATTTTGTTTCTGTTTTCATTTAGTCCTTCATCTATAAATATTGTTTCAATCTCATCCTCCAACTATGACAATGTGTTTCAAATTAGTCCCTTTCGTTATTGTGCCGTTAAATTATGTTGACTTCACATCATGATTCCTTTTTTCAAATATTCTTCTTGAAACAAGATGATGACGTTACGCGTTACGATGAGTTAGAGAGCAACAAACTTTTCTCTAGCACGTCGCGTGTGGAACTAGTTTGAAAAATTACATGTAACTATCATCAACTTGACACATTTTGCAATGAGCACCCTTGAAATAAGTTTTCATACTTTTTACTACCCTAAACTATTTTTCAACCATTCCGTCTAAAACTCCGTCCGTTAAATGTCAAAAAGATCACACTACCCTTTGTTTTTCATTTTTTTCAATTTTAAAATTTAAATAATAATAATTAATATTATTACTTAGAAAAAAAGGGAAAAATAGAAAATAGAAATGAGATCAGATATTATCTTCTCCTTCTATCAATATTTTTTTCATTTTCTTCAACTATCTATCTCAACCAGGTTGGAGATAGAGCTCGTCGGGCCACCGCCGGTCATCATCGTCGACAGACAACCGCAAACTCCGGCACCATCACCATAACAATCAGATTTCAATTAAATCCCATCTCTCTCCCAAAAGTCAAACCCCATCTCACTCAAAAATAAAACCCAACCCCAACTCTCTCTCTCTCTCTCTCTCTCAAAAATCAAACTCCATCTCTCCCAAGCCACATTTCTCAAATCTCATCTCTCTTTCTCGTCGGAGAATCAACCGTCGTGCAGTGTCATTTACTCCGGTGACGTCCTCGGTTCGTCTTCGTTTACTCCAAGTCACCGTTCCCAGATCTACAATGGTCGTGGCTCGTCTTGGTCGTGGCCGAATCTAGCCTCTAAGTGGTCAGATCTGAGCTCGCGGTGGCTGGCCGTAACGGAGAAGAACCGACGACATTGGTAGTGGTTGTGGATGTGGCACCGCCGACCACCACCATCTCCATCATTGCTCTTTTTGATTTTTTGTTCGGTCTAATTTAGATTATATTTTTGGGTTGAATGAAATAGAGTAGGGTTTGTTATTTGGATTGATTTTCTTTATGAAATTTGTTGATTCCATTTGTTATAGTTTATGATTTTGTATGAATTTTGTTATAATTTATGAAATTTGGGTTGATTGATTATTGAAATTTGGTTTGATTTTTTATTGGAATTTAAATTGGTAAACTGAAATTGGATTGATTGATTCCGACAAATCTTGAATTTTCTGGCGTGATGTGCAATTTCCGACAATCATATACAGATTTCGCCGAGAATATGTGAAGAACTCGCCGGAATCTTCAGACATTAAACTTAGAGGGTGTTTGGATAGGCTTATAAGCCGGTCAAACAGGCTTGTAAGTCTAAAACTGCTCTTTCTTTTTTCTTCATGTTAGGTGTTTGGTTAAAATTAAAAGAGCTCATAAGTGGCTGCTCATAAGCCCAACTAAAAAGAGCTATTTTGACCGATAAAAACACAAATATACAGGTACACAATTATTACAATTACTCGTGAATACTTATATAAATTTAATAGGGTGTTTCATAATCTAATTCTTCTCCAATTCGTAATACGACAACAATTGGCCTGCAGGTCTCTTACTATTGTTATTTGGTAAGTTCTCTCACTTCATTGTTTAATGTCTATGTATGTTTTTCAATTAAGTGAGAACACACAACTGCTTCTTGGTAACATAGGCCTCTGCCGTTACAGAGAGTTTTGAATTGAGTTCTAACTTTATAGTCTTGTGATTAATATATGAATTTAATATCTCCGGCATTATTTCAAGTTCCATTTGTTTTTAATAGCAAATCTCTCTTTAAATGAGGTGTCATCACCTTATTAGTGCAACTGATATACATTAAACCCTTTTATTAAACATAACACAAATTTTACTTAATCTAGTAGAAACGCAACAAATGAATCAATCCTTCTTTAACAAAACCAACATATTTTTAGCATTCACAATGTGTTCTTAGAAAATAAATATCAACACAGTTGACAGATAGCCAATGTCTTTGCTTAACTAGGGACTCCAAATGTGTGGTTTGTCTCTCAATTTGATAAAAATTTAAGTCTTCTTTACACTCTATTTTGTACTTCCTCAAGTCTTTAGTTTCAAAAAAGTCCGAAAAGAGGTGTGATGATTTATACATATAGCTAAAACTGCAGTACTTAGTTAGTATTACTATGTCATTACTAAGCATTAAGCTATAATAGTCTTGTTGTCTTGATTTTGGTTGTCTCCGTAGAGATTTCATTAATTGTATACATTTGCGCATAGTTTGGAAGTTGTTTACGACTCCAATGTTTGGATTTACACTCAAAAGTGTTGTATGCAACTTGTCTTTTACTTGCATGTGATGATTCAGAAACATCAAGGCACTTGAAAGTTCCTTACTTACATGAGTTTTCTTAGAAGTAGAAATGCAAGCACAACTCCATTATTTTAACTACTAATTTTATGCAAGCACAAATTATTGATTACTTTGATAAGTTTCATTATTCATGTGAGATTATTAGTTTAAAAAATTGTGAATACTATTTTTCTAGATGGGGTCTAAGTCAATCTGTAAGGAAAATTTCATGAATATTATCACAATTGGAAAACAAAAAGAAACAGGTGAAGAGCGTGTCTCTGCAAAGTGAGAGCCAGATGTATTAAAGAAATTCACCTATATATGTTTAGAAGAGATAGGAAAAAGAAACAGGCCACATGGTCATTTGAATAAACAAGGTTGGACTAAGATGATGACAAATTTTAACAACGAGACGGGGCGAAATTACAATAGAAAACAAATGAAAAATTGTTGGAATAAAATGAAAGTAGACTGGTTGTTATTGAAGTCACTTATCAGACATGAGACCAACTTAGTTTGGGATCCGGTAAAGAAGTCAATTGCTCAGATGATCAATGGTGGAAAGAAAAAATTAAGGTAAATTTGAAATACTAAATTTATGTTATTTGTTGTTGTTGTTGTTGTAATTGTGACCAAAACGATGTCGTAACACCCGCAGTCATCCAGTCCCGAGGGACGAAATCCTTATAGAAGACTCCATCCAGAGTATGGACAGGCGCAACGTCAGGGAGCAGGAAAGACTAGCAGCTGCAGCCAAGGGCGCCACACCAGTCACCCCGGCGGCGCCGGTGGCCATGACGCCAGAGATGCAGGCGGCATTTCAAACATTATTGGCCTCTCCATTCTATGCGGGAGCCAATCAAGCAGCCCAAGCGACTCAGCAGGTAGGGACAACTCCCATAGCCCCTCTCCTGCCAGTACGCCTGAGCCCACTCTTCCAAACGCCTCAAGTGGACGCCTCTGTCGTGCCACCCGCGGCCCCTGCTCCTGCAGCGACGTCTTTGGACCCTCAGTTGGCCAAAATGATGGAAGAAATAAATGGCTTGAAGACTAAGATACAAGCCGTTGAGGAAAGCAAAGTCGGGGAGGATCGTGAGACCAATCCATTGAGCATGGCCATTCGGAATGCTCCAGCGGTCCCCAACATCCGCATCCCCTACTTGACCTATGATGGGTCCACCAGCGCTAAGGATCATCGAGACACCTTTGAGTTGCAGACTCAGTTACTAACAAACAACGACGCGGTAAGGTGTAAACTATTCGCTTGCACCATGAGGGGATCGACGCGAGCTTGATACCGCAGCCTTCCCGATCATCGAGTCTTGGGCACAGTTTCGAAGTTTGTTCTTCCAAAACTTCAGTACCTCCGGAGACGTAAAGATGGACCAGATGCAATTGGTCAACATTCACATGAGACCGAATGAAATCCTAAGGTCCTATGTGGAAAGATTCAAGAAAGAAGTACACAAGTGTGAGGGTGTCCGAGGAGATGGTCTACACCGCCTTCACCGGAGGGTTGAGATCCAAGGACCTCCACAAAACTCTGATGTCCCAAAAGTTAAAGACTTGGCAGCTAGTGCTCAAATATGCCAACGACCAGATTGGCGCAGAAGAGATGTATGACTTTGCGAATCGGGCTGATGCGGGGTACCAGAGTTACAAATAGCAAGGGAAAGACAAGGGGAAGTACACAACCCCTAAAGGAAATTCGGCCAAGGCCGAATACACGCCGGTTAAAGTTTTCGG
>JAYMTK010003388.1:0-12353 GCA_036897405.1 Pelargonium myrrhifolium | reverse complement strand
CCTATTTATAAATGAAAAAGATCAGCCCAATTGCACACTTTCCTCAAAAAAAAAAAAAAAAAAATGTGAATTTTCTGTCCAAAATATTTATAGCTAATGTATTGCCCAAAATGTCCCTAAAAACGCGCCCGATAATTTTGATAGTGATTGGAACATTATATTTTTAAAATAAATTTTCAAAATCTTCGTAGTGCGCTTTCTATTTGCTGTTCACTTCACTCTCTTCTTCTTCACTACTAGGCCCATTAAACCGTACGGAAATAGAGGGTTTTGGAGGAAGCTCTCAAATCCGCCATCTCTCTACCTCTACCGAAGCTCCCAGGTGAGTTCAGTTCACTCACATCTTCTTCTTCTTCTTCCTCTGAAGATTGATTTTTTTTTTTCCTACATTTTTTGATATATATATATATACACATATATAAAAGTTTCGGTTTGATGCAGAGAGGCGGAATCGAAGCGAAGATGGTGGAGGCTGAGAGCAACATCTCCAACTCTTATGAAGAGGCTCGCAAGCAACGCCTCGAAGAAAACAAAAAGAGATTTGAGGTGATTTTGCTTCCGATTTTTTCATTTTCTCATCCATTCTACATTGATGATTTTGTATTTTGTTTTAATATTTTAAAATATCCTTTGACTTGAGTTTATTGATATGATTTTTTTTTTTTTTTGGATTTTTTGCTGGTTTTTGTTCATAGGATTTGGGAATTTTGAGTATATCAAAAGGTTTGACTGAGATCACCAATGCTGAGAAGAAGTCTCACTCTCAGGTAAGAGGGTAGCAACAACAAAAATATTACTCACTTCTTTACCAAAATGAGTGTTTAAATTTTATATTTTTGTCCCGAAACGAGTGTTTGCTAATTTAGTTGTGCACGACTTAACAACAATATTCATAGATAATTGTTAGGTAGAAGAGGGAAAATTTAACTCTAACTAGCTTGTCCTTTACAAAAAATGATAAAGTGTATATTAATTTTGAGACGGACCTTGCGGCTTGTACTGTTTGTTGACCATAATTCATGAATCCAGTTACCCTAGGGAACATATGGTGAATATCTCTGAATAATTTTACCTTTCTTTCTCTTGTGTAAGACACACCTTGAAGATAATCCTAGTCCTTTTTTATTTCCCTTAGCGAAAGGAGTTGAGAGAGTTATAGTGATAAACTAATTTGGGTACATATTAATGTTAAATGCTTACATATTCTTCTTGTGATGCAGCAAATTCGCACGCCCAAATCCAAGTCCATCACAAATGACTCCCATGCATTGGAACCAAGACGATCCTCTCGTGCACGCAACCCTGTTCCTTCCTATCGTGATGAAGTAAGTATTTGTCAACCATGTCTATTTTAGGTTATCATAAAAACATTAGTCATTAGGGTAGTGTTTGGATTCGAATTTTTGTTCACGAATGAAAATGAGATTCTTATTCTTCATGTTTGGATGATGATGACTTTTTGGTCATGAGAGAGAATAGTTTTGCAATCCCTTAATTAATTTTGTTTCTCATTTCAATTTTTTTTTTATCAAAACACTACCTTAGATTACAAAATTAATTTGAAAATGTATAGAGAGGTAAAAGGGCATATATGGTGTATCCTTTAGTATTCATGTTCTTTAAAACTCAAAAACTAATAGAAACATATAAAATATAGTTCTATGGTGCTCTATGCATGATTATGAGCCTAATATTATGTAATTACTCAATGAGTCGGGACATTTTAGAACTAACCTTCTTTCTATTCATTACAGTTAGACATAGGTCTTCCGTCTCCGCGGAGGGGAAGGAAAGCTTCATCTTCATGGGGAAGGTGGAGTCCACTACTTTGTCTCTTGTCTTTCAATTGTTTGTTTATTCTCTTTATGGATGTTAAAAACAACAGTGTGGTTTTTTCAGCTATCTTGCTAGGCCATTGGATGAAGTCAGAATGGCCTCTTATGAAGAAAGGGCCTACGCTGTGAAAGCTGCTGAAGAGATTCAGAGCAATCTACAATCTAAAAATCCATCTTTCGTCAAATCAATGGTTCGGTCCCATGTTTATAGTTGCTTTTGGTTGGTAAGTTGGAAGTAAAAATAAATATGATCTTTTTTTTTTTTTGTTATTTGTTTATTTTGCTTGTTACGGCCTTACTTTATATTCTAACCCATCTGGTCATTTCAATTTTGTTTCTCTCTAGGGTCTACCATCTCAGTTTTGTAAGGACCATCTTCCGAAAAAAGAGTTAAATGTGGTATTGGAGGATGAAAATGGCACTGAATATGAGGCTATGTATCTTGGCAAGAGAGCCGGGCTTAGTGGTGGTTGGAGAGGATTTGCATTGGACCATAAGTTGGATGATGGTGATGCCGTGGTGTTTGAGATGGTTGAACCAACGAGATTTAAGGTAGGTTAAGTATTTATTATGATAGTGGTTATGTGAAGAAGTATGTGGCATTACATATATAATTTCATTGCACTATGTAAATGTTTTTTTATCTGCATTTGTAGTAAACAACTTAAAACGCACACAACTTCCTGTTAAGTAAAGTTTACATGTCTGGCATTTCAAAACACCTACTTTTGCAAAATGTTGAAATATTGTTAGCCTTAAGTTTTTATTTATTTTATTTAATATATGCTCTTTTGTGGTTGATGGATCCATCCTAGTTTTCAAGACAGGTCGATGAATTAAAATTACAAAGTTAAGGCATATTTTACCATCTCATGCAGTTTTGACTTCTCTTTCAAATAAGTGAGATTATTGTTTGCTAAATAACATTCTCTAATTTGATGAGTTGGTGGCCTAAGCCCATGTACTTGACATTTATGTTTGTTTCGTGAGCTCCTACAATAATTTGCAGTGGATATAAACTTCTTTCATCGCATAATTTTCATTACTAGTATACAAAGAGAAGAGTTCTGAGAAAGGAAATTGAGACCAAATTAGATCTTATTTAGTCTAGTAAGTATTGTGTTTGAGCAAAGTCAACACTTGGAAGTTTAAATCTTTGTTTCAATGATGAATGCATGGCTGTTTACCTGTAGATTTTCTTAGTCCATAGCAATAAGCATCTACTAATTTTTATATGTACGTTCACTTGGTCTTCGTATATGTATATAGGTAGCGTTTGGATTAAGCTTTGGAATGGAAATGAGAATCAAGAATGGAAATGGAAACGAGTCATTTTCATGGCCAAAAAGCCTAATCCAAAATGAAGAATGAAAATGTCATTCCCATTTCGATTCTTGATTCCCATTCCTAAACAAAAATCGTAATCCAAACGCGCTACCATAGTTTCTTTGCTTGCTCACGCCTTACTCATATGCTGTTGCAGGTTTACATAGTGAGAGCATCTTCTCCCACAAGTCCTGAACAAGACAATGATATTTCGGATAACAAAGCTGTTGGTGCTAAAAAGACGTCAAAGAGGACCAGGACACAAGATTCTAAAACAGACCAGAAACAGAAGTCGAGTGTACCCATTGTCAGCGAAAGCGATGACTTGTCAAGCCCTGCAAAGGATGATCTTGAAGTCCAATCACAAGAAGAAGACGAAGAAGAAAGGCCTACGAAGAAGCGGGGAGTTCAAAAGAAGCGTGCAACAGCAAAACCTAGTACATCAAAGAAGGATGATCTTGAAGTCCAATCACAAGAAGAAGAAGACGACGAAGAAGAAAGGCCTACAAAGAAGCGGGGAGTTCAAAAGAAGCGCGCAACAGCAAAGCCTAGTACATCAAAGAACGGACATCTTGAAGACCAATCACAACATGAAAGGCCTACGGAGAAGTGTGGAGCTCAAAAGGAAGGTGCAACACCGAATCCTAGTACCTCAGAGACGATGGAAATTGCTGAGATAAAAGCGAGGCCTGCTCGTAAACCTAGGAAGGAAAGGTTATTTTGTAAGAGAGCACGGTAAGAGAGTTGATATAGTATAGTGGCATGGGAGATTTATGCTAATTGGTAAGATCATGGAGTCTTGGACATACATACATTTGGATTTAGGTAGTTTTTCTGTTATATTATGCCATAATTTTGGCCTATCTATTTGTACGGCTGATACCTCGTATTTTATACGAGTTATTTTAGCCTAAATTCAGCTATTTAAGAGCTTTTTAACCATCAATAATCATTATCATTGTATTGCACTTTGTGGTCATTTTGTTAACCCACTATCACTTGATGGGAACTGCCACCCCTAGCTTCTCTTCGCCCGCTTTTGTCTTGATGCGCGCAGCTTTGCAAAAGGCGTGAATGAAGAGCGGGAAACCATAGGTTTTGTTTCCTTGCCGAGACCGCCATCTCGTCATAGATGAATCGTCCTAAATGCACCCGCTGCCCGGCTATTACTATGGCCTTGCTTGGATTGCAGGAAATTATGTTGGCCGTTTTGTCTCCACAAGCTCAAATACAATCGGGTTGCGGTTTTGGCCTCATAAAACGCTCAAATATGTTTATCGAGCTACTTTTTGTTATTTTTGGTTTGGTATAATTAGGTCAAGATACTATCGACGTATAGGTTTCTTAGGTTCACCTAAGCTCTTGCATGAACAATTCAAGTTCAAAACGTTGGCATGTTTAACATGATATTATCGATATTGAGTTTAGACGGTGACAACTGATTTCACTAAAACTATAGGTAACAATAAAAAATTGAGTACACATGTAACTTTTCACCGATGAAAACACACACTTAGGTAATACTTGTTTTTCTCTCAAGTTTTTCTCTTAATTTTAAGATCTGAAATTGATTTTGAATCACCAATTAAGTTCATTTATTAAAAGAACTTTGTTCACAGTCCCATGCAAAAGACTTGAATAGATAATCAAATACAAACATTTTCTTAAATGATGGGTCAAAGGTTCTGGAATTACTTTTCTCAAAAAATTTAAATTTTGAACAATGGAAAGATGTTTGAAAAAGAAAAAGGCAAAACTAAATAATTAGAGACCATCCAAAAGGAACAGATGCTTTAGTGTGATTACATATCCAAAAAGAAAAATATTGGGAAAAAATAATTTTATTTTCTTATGATACTTTTATGAGTGCGTGTTATAACATGAATTATTCGTCGTAAGTGCATATTTTTTGAGACTCAACATGAACATGATATAATTATTAAGCGTGTCGAGAATTTCAACACTAAAATGACAAGATTAAAAATAATATAAAACTCGTATACACTTTTTTGAGACACAAATTGCTCTCTCTAATACTTATATGTATATATATAGTTAATATTTAAATAAAAAGACATAATAATTACAGAGTTATACAACAAAATATGTCGTTACAAAGTAATTATCCAATTTTTATTTGTTCTTTTGTGAAGTTTAAGAGTTAGTTAATTAAAATTAAGTTTTTATTTTATTTTATTTTTAATAAAAGCGCATAAGACACCACTTCATTAACAAAGTAACAATTGGGTACAACATCAAATTTAAATACAATAAATCCGGTCTACCACAAGTCTGATTAAGGTCAACACTAGTATTGTCACCACAGACATGTGTTGTTGGAAAAAAAAATCTCCTAAAACTGACACATACTAACTAAACATCCCTCTTTGGATGAGTGACTATGCATTACACCTCCTATCATTTTGCTTACGGTTAACGGCCTCAGTACCGAAATTCACCCATAACGAACTACTCCTTGCCCCAGATTCCTCGACTCGGGAAATCCGAACCATCCTCGCCACCTACGAGCTCAGCCGCCACCACTCTCTCACCAGTTCTACCGCACAGAACCCGATGGAGGAAGATCAACGCGGGGTGGGATCCCGTCAGGTTGCTGTTGCTGAGTTTCTTTTTTGATTTCCTGTTTTTAAGAGAAAAAAAGAAAAGAAAAGAGAGTAGTAAAATCAAACAAAAATGAGCAATTATTTTGAAACAATTTTTTATTTTTATTTTTTATAACTAGACTTAACATAATAAAATACTTTTTTTTTTTTGAACATACTGTGTGGACTGTGTGATTCCCATACAGCGCACTAAAGCAAGCACTCGCAATTGCAATTTTTATATAAAAAAAAGTAAAGTACAAAAAGAACGTTGTTGCTTTCTGTTACCACACGACACCAATACAAAGCACCAGCACAGCACTCACTCTCTCACTCACTCACTCTCTTCGACTCTTTGCTCTCTCTACTCCGCCCTCTCCTCCTCCTCCTCCTCCTCCTCCAATGCCTCTGATTCTCACTATCACCTGATTCATCGAAGCTTCTCCTATCGGATCTTCACCATCTCCGTCTAGATCCATGGATTTTGGAGCCAATGCCGTTCGTCTTCTTCCGCAAACATTTCTGTTTCGATTTCAGTTCTGTTGGAGCAATTGTAGCTCTGATTTCAATTCAAATTCAAATGCTATGGACTCATCGTGATTACAAGCCGCCATTGTCGTCTTCTTTTCCTGATCGCTTCAAAAACTAGTCGTCGTTAATGGCGTGAAACGAAAACCAGGTCGCTTTCCTCTTTACCTAATTGCATGCCATAACTTCTTCTATATCTATGTTTGGAGAATTTATTTGTTGATTAAATTGAACTTTAATTAGTTAATTTAATTCTATGTTGTTCTGCTTCTATACATGTTACTGTATTTACTTGAAGCTTCTTCTTCTAGTTCTAGATCTGTTACAGCTTTAGTAGTTTCTTTTGTATGCTCAGGATCCAATTTCGTTGTATATTATATGTTTCTTCTATACTTTGTTTCACATTTGGTAGCTAGTTTGTCAGTTCCTGCAGTTGAGAAATATACTTGAGTTGTTGAGTTGAGTTTGTTGTAAATTATGAACCTAACACTACTATAGAGCTAATGTTTTCTAGTCATTAGGTTACTTTTCTGTCTAGCATCTTCTAAATTTTCTACTCTTGTTGAGCAATTCCTTTGCTTTTGTGTTTCTAAATCATGCTTAACCGAAGCTGATTATTCAATTGTGTGACCAACGAACCTTGTGACTTTGTTTGTGGCAAACCTATACCTCTATTTCTTCAACCTATCTATTTTAGCTTACTAGTCTGAATTACATAATTGTTGGATAGCTCATCTTCTTTGACCAATTCACAAACACATGTACCTATTATGAGAAACTTTACTACTGCTAATCCAATTTTGGAATTTCCTTTTCTCGTTAATTCCTTTCCCACAATCACTGTATTTAGCAGTTGTTGCCTTTATAAGTTCATTCGTTAGTAGTATTCTGTAGTGACCTCAATTTACTCTCAAGGTGAGAGTGAGTTCTCTCACCTTTCTATTTTTGCTGGGATGGTTTTCACTGTTTAAAATATTGTTTTTAGATTAAGAATCATTTTCTGCATGGTATTGATAATTTTCTTGTGTTCTTTTAGATATTCTGCAGAGTTTTATATTTAAATTTTCTGTCCACCTTAGAATGCAATAGGAACAACTCTTTTCCCTTATTTGCTTTATTCGTTCACAGATTTCATCCATTGCTGTCCTATTGCTATTGATTACTTTTAGTAATTGTTATTCATTCTGTTTCTTTCATGTATTAGGTATTGGAAAGAGACATAAATAGGGAATAACTTTTCTTGTAAAAGAGTTGCAATGCTCAATAACATTTTCTTTCTTTCTTTAGTATGAAACACATTTTATAGAAGAGGTTCTCAGAGGTTGTTTTTTTCCTTCTAATTTGTTCACTGAAAGGAAGTTTCTCTGAGACTCATAAGAGGGTTGGGAGAGGGTTAGTTCCTGCTTTGCCAACATTTTGTGACATTGTCATTTCACCTTTTTCATATCATGAAAACATTTGGTAGCTTTATGTTATTATTCTTGCTTACAATGATCTTGTCATCCGTATTTTCTTCCCAACATCAAATATGTTCATTGCTTTGTTATTTTCTGGTCACCTAATGTAATCCTACGGTTCCCTTGTGCTGAAACAGGAACAGAAAAACGTGCAGAGTCTACATTCTTATCACCAAAATTCTTTCATATTCACCGTGCGGAACAACACCCCATGAAGCTCTGCTTTGTTTTTGTCATTCTTTATTCCGTTCTTTTTATTGTCACTCTTCCTCTGGTTGTGTCTGATTTGAACTCTGATAAGGAAGCTCTTCTTGCCTTTGCTGCTGCTGTCCCCCATGGTCGAAAACTCAACTGGAATCCCGCTACCCCAGTCTGCTCATCCTGGGTAGGCATCACTTGCACACAAGATCGCACCCATGTGTTAGCTCTTCGGCTCCCTGGGGTTGGTTTACTGGGGCCCATACCAAACGACACCCTTGGCAAGTTAGATAACCTCAAGATTCTTAGCCTTCGGTCCAATCTCCTTGGTGGTGTTCTTCCTTCTGATATTACCTCCATCCTTTCACTCCGTTTCCTCTTTCTCCAAAATAATAACTTCTCCGGCATAATTCCTGATTCCCTTTCACCCCGACTCCATGTGTTAGATCTTTCGTTTAATTCATTTGTGGGCTCTATTCCACGCTCAATCCGCAACTTGAGGTGGCTCACCAAACTGAACCTCCAGAACAACAACCTTTCTGGATCAATACCCGAAATCTATCTCCCCAAGCTTAAGCATCTGAACTTAAGCTACAACTATCTAAATGGCTCAATCCCGTCATCTCTCCAAAAATTTCCCGATTCATCCTTTGTTGGAAACCCTCACTTATGTGGACCACCTCTTGCAACTTGCTCCATCATCCTTCCTCCACCTCCTAATATCTATCCACCCCCAGGATATGCACCTCTAAAACATAATTCCAAAAAGACACTGAATATAGGAGCCATAATTGCCATAGCAGTTGGAGGATTTGTGGTACTGTTTTTGGTGGCCTTAATTTTCTTCCTGTGCTGGTCTAAAAGAAAGAAAAGTGAACACAGTAGTGTATCAAAAGGGAAGGTTTCTAGCGGGGGGAGGAGCGAGAATCCCAAAGAGGAATTTGGGAGTGGCGTGCAAGAACCCGAGAAAAATAAGTTGGTTTTCTTTGAAGGTTGTGTATACAATTTTGATCTTGAGGATTTACTGAGAGCTTCGGCTGAAGTCTTGGGCAAGGGTAGTTATGGCACAGCATATAAGGCAATCTTAGAGGAGGCAACAACAGTTGTCGTTAAAAGGTTAAAGGAAGTGGTGATTGGGAAGAGGGATTTTGAGCAGCATATGGAGATTGTGGGCAGAGTAGGGCAGCACCCAAACGTGTTGCCGCTTCGTGCTTACTATTATTCAAAAGATGAGAAACTCCTCGTCTATGACTATGTTTCAGGTGGCAGTTTACTGGCTCTCCTGCATGGTAAGCCTTTTCTCCTCCTTTTGAATTTTCTCTCTTTCTTTTGGATTCTTCTTAAACCATGATTCCATTTGAACTATATATAGTTGTCGTAATTGTTAGTACTTAGTCAAGAATAATGTTCAAGCTCTGAAGAATGATCCTTAAAAATTGGTAGATATGTTAAGTCGGCGAATTTAATCAAAATATGTGAAATTTTTGGTTGCACTAAAATATTTAGCATGCTGTACTCATCACTTGGTTTCATAGCCACAATAAATTGTGCTTATTTATTTATTTCATGTTATATTCATCAATTGGTGTTCTTTTCTTCATAAACCATGTTTCTCTTCCACATATATAGAAGCAACTGTGACATGACTGCACAATCAATTTCCTAGAACATTTTGATTTTGCGACCCCTAATGGATATTATGGGTTTCTAAGGTTTGAACTTTGAACTAAATCAATCGAGACAACAAGCTACACAACAGGGATGTAGCTCTCCCCTTAGAACTCCTTATATTTTCCGTTTTCGAGCTCACAACCTCTAGTTTAGAGTATACAAGTATGACACTCAAACTATTGGGTTGTTCCATAGGGGGCAGCTTGCTTGTTAAGATATGTAGAGGACCTAATAGTTATTCAATCTCATGGCCTCTAGTAAAGAAGTACGAAGCACAAACCACTGTGTTGTTTCGTAGGGGACTTTCGTTGTTTGTTAAGATTTGTAGATGACCAACTCAATTGATGCCGATAAAACAATGAGAGATGCTGCTATGAAACCTATCTGAAATCACTCAATTTTAATATGTCAGCAGGAAATAGAGCTTCGGGAAGAACTCCGCTGGACTGGGACTCTAGACTAAAGATCTGCCTAGGAACTGCAAGAGGAATCGCGCACATCCATTCCACAGGAGGCCCAAAATTCACTCATGGAAACATCAAATCCTCCAATGTCTTCATCACCCAAGATCTCGAAGGCTGCATCTCCGATTTTGGCTTGACCCCTCTACTGAACATCCCTGTCGCCCCTTCCAGAAGTTCCGGGTACCGCGCTCCCGAGGTGATGGAAACCCGAAAACACAGTCACAAATCAGACGTGTATAGCTTCGGTGTTCTCCTCCTAGAAGTTCTGACCGGGAAAGCTCCAATGCAGTCCCCGGTTCGCGATGACATGGTTGATCTTCCCAGATGGGTACAGTCCGTGGTCAGAGAGGAATGGACAGCAGAGGTTTTCGACGTAGAGCTGATGAGGTTCCAAAATATTGAAGAGGAAATGGTTCAAATGTTGCAAATAGGCATGGCGTGTGTGGCAATAGCGCCGGACATGAGACCTAATATGGAGGAAGTTGTGAGAATGATCGAAGAGATCCGACCGTCGGATTCAGAAAACAGACCGTCTTCCGATGAGAACAAGTCGAAGGACTCGATTGCGCAAACGACGCCATGAGTGTGTGGTTGTTGCTGGTTCCTTTTGATTTTTGAGTGAGTGTGAAGATTGGATAGTTTCTTGCTATTTATCTTCTCACTTGCATGTATAATGTGATGATTGCTGTAATAGACAAACAGATGAAATTGATTGATGATTTTGTAGCTGATAATTTGAACCCGAACCCGTGAATACCCAAAACCCGACTCAAAATTCAGTTTCGGGTCTCGTAAAATTGACCTGACAAGTTTTCAGATCGTTTGGTTTATCATGTGTAAAAAAGTATCTGCACCCATTTCGATTAGGAATTTTCAACCACGTTTTATGTCAACGTTTCTTTTCAGAACAAGAATTATACATATAACAGAATAGATTTAACATTTTTCTTCCTTTGGAAGTCAACTTTACATTTCTCAAAAATTAGCCTTTCAAAACAAAAACAAAAAAATTGCCTGTTTCCCCAATTTGGCACAATCTACTTAATTTCATAATTATGTGTTTTCAAATTTAAGTTTAACAATTTGCTTGAGCAATAGTTAGTCTGTTAAGTTATCAATTAAATAACTAAAGAGTCATATCTTGTTAATAAGTCTCATCATTTAGTAGCAATATTTATCTAAAGAGTTTAATATATATCAAATAACTTATATAAGTTTATATTAATTATAACATAACAAAGTCAATGAGGTGATGACACCTCATTTAAAATCATGAATCTGGAAGGATCGCTCCGCTCACACAAATTCATTTAGGTGAGTATAAGTGATTTTAAATGAGGTGTCATCACCTCATTGGCTTATAACTGATATATAATATACATTTTACTCTTATTTAAAATACGCGACACATTTCAACTCTATATGCCTTGATTCGACTTCATTACTTAAAGTAATTTTTCCCATCTCACCTTAAAATTATTACGAAAAAACCATACAAGCTATCAAATATAAAAATGACCATAACAGCGACAGAAAAAAAAAATCAAAGACACTCATTTTGATGGGTAGGCAATTTTAGTCTAATTGTTCAACTAAATAAAATAAAATAAAATAATAATAATAATAAATGAACCGAATTGGAATTTTTTGTGATACGTCACGCAAACCTGACGATTCCCTTAGTGCCTGAAATAGCTCACAATCACATGAACAAAGCTGACGGGAAAGTAACTTTAAAAAAAAATTGACGGGAATGCAATGTGGATTTTTGGAATATACATTATGCATAACCTGTAAAAGCCAATCCTACAAACTCTGAAACCAAGAAGCAACTTGTTCTTGTTACAAATCCTAAACTACATTTTGTTTTGAGTCACGTAAATGAACAAAATTGGAAGATGGGCACACTTACAAGGAATTAATCACCCTCAGCATCATTTGCATTTCAACACCTACCAATGCAATTTTCTTATCATTAGTATAACAAGCCAATGATGCTCAGTTTATAAAACAACGGGTAACAAGTGAATAACGAATAACTAACTCAAAGCATTATCCAGATTCCAGATACACGTAGCTGACTTGTTTGAATTTTTCACAATACTTGACTAATGCTAAAGTTAGTCACTCCGTTTTGTCAGTGACTCTGTTAACTCAAGATTAAAAAATACTCATTCCGTCTCAAAATGAATGTCATTTCTATTTTGAGAAAATTTAAGTTAGTTAGTACTCCCTCCGTCCCAAAATGAGTGTCCTGTTTCTCTTGCATTT
>JAYMTK010003387.1:0-12354 GCA_036897405.1 Pelargonium myrrhifolium | reverse complement strand
AGGAGATGGGGTGTCTATGGACGAAAAGAAAGTGGCCGCAATCAAGGAATGGCCGATGCCGAGCTCGATTAAGCAATTACGGGGTTTTCTTGGTTTAACAGGATACTATCGTCGCTTTGTTCGAAATTATGCTAAACTCGCTTCACCACTAACAGACTTATTGAAGAAGGACTCTTTTCAGTGGTCACAAGAAGCACTTCAATCATTTGAAGCACTCAAAGAAGCGATGATGACTGCTCCCGTTCTTCGGCTACCGGATTTTTCTCGTCCATTTATCCTCGAAACGGATGCTTCTGGCAGTGGTATTGGAGCTGTTTTATGTCAAGATGGTCACCCCATTGCATATTTCTCCATGAAACTTTCTTCTCGGATGCAACGGGAATCAACATACGTTCGGGAGATGTTTGCTATCACCCAAGCAGTGCGAAAATGGCGACCATATTTATGGGGACATCCATTTGTCATACGAACTGATCAAAAAAGCTTGAGAGGTTTGAATAGCCAAACTCCACAAACCCCGGAACAAACGGCATGGCTCTCTAAACTCACTGGCTTTACGTATGAAATCGAGTATAAACCGGGACGCGAAAATGGTGTGGTGGATGCTTTGTCTAGATGTTACATGCGTGTCGAAGCACTACCTTCATGCTCACAACCACAACAGGATCTTGTAAAATTGATTCGTGCGGCTTTGACCAAAGACACAAAAACTGCAAGCATTTTGAAAGATTTACAAAATGATGTATTTGCTTCACCTGGTTATAAGGAAGCAAATGGTCTTCTCTTGTTTCATGGGCGGTTGGTTATTCCTGATGACAAGGAATTACAACAATTGATTTTAAAAGAATTTCATGATTCTCCAATAGGTGGCCATGCTGGAGTTGACAGAACGTATAGCCGGCTCTCTAGTAATTTTTATTGGTCAGGGATGCGTGACTCAGTGGCCAACTATGTTAGGCGTTGTCTCATATGTCAACAAACTAAATCAGACACAACTCGAATTGGCGGCTTGTTACAACCATTGCCCATTCCAACACAAATATGGACTGACGTGTCCATGGATTTTATAACCGGATTGCCACCTGCAAGTGGGTACTCTGTCATCTTGGTTGTTGTCGATCGGCTAAGCAAATATGGCCACCTCGCCCCATTACATGCATCTTATACGTCAAAGGAGGTAGCTTCTGTTTTTGTAGCCACTGTAGTTAAATTGCATGGAATACCATCTTCCATCGTCACGGACCGGGATAAGGTATTCATGACTGCATTCTGGAAGGAGTTGTTCAAGCTTCAAGGTACAACATTGTCAATGAGCACGGCTTACCATCCGCAATCCGACGGTCAAACGGAAGCTCTCAACAAGTGCATCGAACAATATTTAAGATGTTTTGTTCACGACAAACCCAAGACTTGGATTCGATATCTTCCATGGGCTGAATATTGGTATAATACGTCGCTTCAAACGTCTGCTGGTATGACTCCTTATCGTATTGTTTATGGCCGCGATCCGCCTTCAATCATTCAGTACATTCTGGGCTTGGCGACGACATTGGAAGTGGATGACGAATTACAAACTAGAGATGATATTCTGCGACAACTACGAATCAACTTGGAAAAAGCACAACTCCGCATGAAGCTTAACAAAGACAAACATCGTCGTCATGTGGAATTTGCTGTGGGAGATTGGGTTTTTGTCAAATTGCAACCATACCGCCAACATTCCTTAGCCTTGTGTCAAAATCAGAAGCTTGGATTGCGATTTTTCGGACCATATCAGATCGTGGAACGTATCGGCTCTGTCGCATATAAATTGCAGCTTCCAGATCATGCCAAAATACATAATGTCTTTCATGTTTCTTTGCTAAAGAAATGTCAAGGCACTCATCTTCCACAAGCTTTGCCTCTACCAGCAACTGTAACTGAACTTGGACCACTATTGCAGTCGAAACAAATATTACGAGTTCGCATTTTATCATCTAAGGCGTTACAAACTCCGCAATGTCTCCTCACATGGGATGGATTGCCTGAAGAAAATGCCACATGGGAAAATGTTTTTGACATCATTCGCCAATACCCAAATGCAGACCTTGAGGACAAGGTCATTGTCCATGGGGAGGGTAATGGTACAAAGTTGATGACATGGCTACAAGAGAAAGGGTTGACAAAGCACTTTGAAGCCATCAAGAATCCTTACGTCACTAGGCAAGAGTCTCATGCAGAGTCACAATGCAAACTCAACTCAAGTCCTCCACATGATGAGATAAAACTTTATAAGGACCAAAAATACCGTAGTACCAATTTTTTGTTACGACGTAAAGAAATGAAATGTTGTTGCTGAGTTTGAAGCTTAATGAAAATCCAATAGCCCTAAACAAATTGAACCACTAGTGTATTCTGATCTTTATTCATTTTTTTGGAGTTGAGCCTTCTCCAAATTAATGCGTTAATCACGCAAAATAACATCACGATGAATAAATTCAGAGCCCACATGCACACAATTTGATGTTTTCGTATATAATGCATAACGGTCGAAGGGTCTCAACCAAACACTGTTATCATACTAGCGGCCGAATGGAAAGAGTTATTATACCATAATTCAACCCAAGGTAAAAAAAAAATATAGTCATGTCCCCAGCTTGTCATGAACAGAACAATGAAGATATTGCTCAACGCACTTATAAAATGATTATGTATGCCCATCATATTGTGTATGGTAAGTCGTACTCATTGATAAAGTTGTAACCTAAAGACGAAATATCTTTTTTCAAAATATATTCATGAATACTTTATCAGGATCACTGATAATATTGAGGGAATGTCAAGTAATTTGATAAAAGTATTAACAAATAAAGATGAAACTATTTAGTAGTGTAATCTTGCTGGAGAGGAGCCAAGTAGCAATACTTGTTGAACCGATCAATAACCACCATAATAAATGTGTAGCCCTTAGAGGAAGGAAGATTGATTACAAAATCCATGGAAATATCCGTCCAAATAGAAGTCGGAATGGACAATGGTTGATGTAGACCAGCAGCTCGAACCGTTTCCGCCTTTGTTTGCTGAAAAAATAGGCACCATTTGATGTGATTCTTGACATTGGACTGCATATTTGGCCAATACAAATTAGCATAGGGTCGTGCAAAAGTACTATCAACCCCAGCGTGACCACGAATTGGAGACTCGTGAAATCCATGAAGAATACCTAAGCAAGTATGAGAATCTTCATGCACAACCAAATGACCATGAAATAAGAGAAGACCATTTACTACTTGGTAACCAGAAGACAATAGAATACCATCATTATATTGTTTGAATAATTGGACAATACGAGCATCATGCAATAAAGCATTTCGTATATTTAGAAGGATGTCCATTTACGGTTGTGAAATGGATAATAATGAATCAACATGCATGAAACATCTTGATAAGGCATTAGCAACACTATTCTTTATGCATGATTCATATTTAATAGTATATTGAAAACCCAATAAGTTCGACAACCATTATGTTTGTTCCAGTGCTTGTGGAATATGGCTAATTAAACCTCTCAAACTCTTTCGATTCATACGAATAATGAATTTATGATCCCAAAGATATTGACGCCAATTTTTAATAGCCTGAGTAATTGCATACATCTCATGGATATAAGTGGACTCTCGTTGCATAGGCGAGGATAAGTTCATTAAAAAAAATTTCAACGGATAACCATTTTGACATAGAACAACGCCAACTCCTCACCTGAGGCGTCAGTCTCGAGAACAAAAGGCTAATTAAAGTCTGGTAAATGTAGAACTGGTGTTGTCATCAAAGCATTCTTCAGTAATTCAAAAGTATGTTAAGTGTGAGGATACCAACCAAAAGAGTCCTTGTGTAACAAGTCTTTAAGCGGAGCAGCAAGTTTGGTGTAATTCTGAACAAATCGCCTATAATAATCGGTCAGACCAAGAAAGCCTTGAAGTTGCTTAACAGATTTAGGAATCAACAACTCCTTGATTGCAACAACCTTACTTGGATCCGTAGAAACATCATTCGCAGATACAACGTGACCCAAGTATTCAATAGTATTTTGGCTAAGAGAACATTTAGAGAATTTTGCATATAAACAATCATCCCGCAAAATTTGCAATACTACGGACAAATTCTTTAAATTGTTCAGACCAAGTATCACCGTAAACTAAAATGTCATCAAAATAGACTAGAACAAATTTTCATAAATATTTACGAAAAATATCGTTCATCAACACCTGAAATGTTGTTGGTGCATTAGTTAATCTGAAAGACATGATCAACCACTCGTAATGACCAGAATGTGCTCTGAAAACTGATTTTTGTCGATCCCTTTCAATCAACAATATTAGATGATTACCTAATCGCAAATCTAATTTTGAAAAAAAAAATACAGCACCATGGAGTTCATCAAGCAATTCATCAACGGTAGGCATTGAAAAAATTTCCTTACCATTAATGGAATTAAGACTATGATAATCAATAAAAAACCACCATGTACCGTCTTTTTTATTACCTAGCAAAATTGGAGATGAGTAAGGACTTGTGCTTGATCGAATAATTCTATATTATAACATTTTGTCGACAATACGCTCAATCTCTACCTTTTGCACATGTGGATAACGATAAGGACGAACAATAACAGTTTTGAATTTGACAAAAGGATCAAATGATCATGAAATCTCGGCGGCGGAAAAATTGTAGGAGTCAAAAAAACTTAGGCAAACTGATGCAACATGGCTCAAATTTCAGGTGGTACGTTGTCATGATCTTCACAAATATGGGAAATTGGTCGAATGTCAAAAACCGATTCCTCGGTAAAATCAATTGCTATAACATTATTTCGGCTGGTAGCTCGTTTTCATATCGAGTCTATCATCCCTCTAATGTCTACTTTGTTCCACCATTTCTTATGATTTTACTCAATTTATGTTGAATTATTATCTTTAACGAGATGTCACCTATTACTTGCATTTTATATCTAATTCTCACTTTACTCTTCCTTGTACGGCTCGAATAGCCCATTTTATGAGCTTGAATTACTTGCACTCTTTTGTTGATGTGATTTTTAGGTACCGTGCAAGGAGTTCAAGCTTGGGAGTGAAATGGAGACATGCTCGGAAGCATGGGTGCATCCAAATCACCAAAACCAACGAGAAAAGGAAGAAAATGGCATATAACAGCATTGTCCCGACAACCAAATAACCATTATCACGAAAACAATTCAGAAAGTGTTCAAAACCTCAAAGGCTTCCATTTTCACAACAATGAAGCCATTGGCGCAACATCAAGAGGTCTATTGTCGTGGCAATCAAAAAGGCCATTGTCGCGACATTCGGGGTTTTTTGTTGTTTTGAATTTTTTATGTTTGTACAAGATATTTATGCAATTTTTAGGATTCTTTTCCCAATGTTTTTCCCCCACATGGTCTTATCTTGAGATTTTGGTTGTTTACAGAGAGAAACTAGAGAGAGAAAGTGGATTTGGTTGTCATTTCTCTTCCATTTTTCTTGTAAGCATCTCAACTCTTGTTTTTATCCTAGTTTATCTATAAAATCTGGTTTTCATTTGAAGTTTTTGTTGAATGATGAATGGGTTTTTGTTTATTCGGTTCTATACTATTGTTCTTATAGTTATGAGCTAAATTCTAGATGTGGAGCCTTTCATTTAAGTTAGGGTTTGAGTTGTGGGTTTGGAATTCAAGAATTGGTCGGATGTTGAGTTTCCTTTGGTTCATACTTAATGCGTGTAGTGGTTATTAAGCCAATTGCATTACTTGTTTGCTTTGTTTGTTTGCTCCTTAGGAATGAGAGCTTCATTTATTGAAGGAGCCATAGGAATTGAGATTAGTTGCTTGTATTTTAGAATGCTTGTGAGATCTCCTTGGTTCAAATACTTGTATTCATTGCTAGTATATTAAGGGCAAGCTCATGTGACTTAGGCTTGTTCTTGATATGCTAAGCTTTGAGTTGCATTTAGAAAGAGGGACTCAATTACCTAAAGTAGAGCTAGCTTGACACCATACTCAAACTTGTAATTCCATCCCACACCTTATCCTTATGATAATTGCATTGTCTCCACATTGTCTATTTTCACATCTTATTTCTCTATTGTGTCCTGTCATTTGATTTACATTTTCCTATTGATTTGAGCTTGTCACAACAACACTCACACTCATATGGCTTCTTATTGCATTTGGTTATTTTGATTTAGGACAATTAGCTCTATTAAGTTGCATCTTTTGTAGTCCATGAGTTCAACATCTCGAGCTCTTTGTGAGCCCACTTTTATTACATTGGCACGAGTTTTTCTTTGCCCTTGTTGCACAAAAAGCGTGTCATCGGCAAAGACATTTTATATGATGAAATTGGGCTTGAGTTGCACGGGGTTGAGAATCTACGTGAAGCGTGACTCGATCGGTAGGTAAGACAAATTTCATGCTACGGGATCCATAATCAGTTAGCACTTGTCCGAGTGTTGCTAATTATTTCAAGCCTAAGACCACATTCGTTCACGATGGGTAGCAAATAAATGGAACCACAAAATCATAACCTTGTATTGCGACCAGTAGGGAGTCAACAAAACCTTCCACGGTAAGAATTTCACCATTACCGACATGCGATTTGAAGTCCTTGAGACATTGGGCCAAACGTGGTTGTCTAAAATTGTGAGTGCTTCTATTATCACGTAGCACCTGAACCGGTAAACCATTAATTTGTCCAGTAAAATGAAAAGTACTTGGAGAACTCCTACCATACATCATAAAATGATACAGTGGGGTCTGCATTATTGGTAACGGAATCAACTAACTTTACTTGTCCAGCAACATCATCAATACTCTCTGTAGCCTAAATATCATCAGGGAATTCAATGGACAACATTTTTTGTTTATTCAGACAATCATGAGTGGTAGTTTCTTGTCATTATAAGTAAAGCATAAACCTTTTGCACTCCATTCCCGATATTTTGTAAGAGACATCTTCAAAGCATTATCGAATTTAAAATAATTTGATGTCAAACTTGGTTGTTGAGTTGGAGTTGGAAGAAGAGGTGAAAAAAATGGACGACTCTGTTTTCGATTTGCATTTGAAAATCAATGAACAAAAATACCATTTTCATGTGGTTTAACAAAATTGACCATGAAAGTTATAGAGTGTGGTCTTGCAGCCGTGACCAATTTTCTAATATCTTGTCGCAATCCACAAAGAAAAGAACTCATTAACATTCCGTCATTAAAACCCTCACAACTATTGACAAGAATAGTTAATTGCATATGGTAGTCTGCAGTTGAACCAGTTTGATGGAGCTTGAATAAATTCAACATCAGATCATCATATTCTGAAGGCCCCTTCTCTAATTTCATGACACGCGTGAAAGTCCTCCAACCGGTAAACTGCCCTGTTTTCTTGAGATGTTGGAACAGTCTAAATTGTCTCACTCCATATGAACGGGTGCTAACAATAATTTCTGGTGTTTCGGCGTGTCGTTGTATTCAAAATACCCTTAAGCGATTGATCCATTGAATGACATTTGAACCATCAAACTTAAGAAAATCTATTTTTTGCTCATATGATTAACAATTGTGTTGATGAGAATTATGATTGTGAACTAGTGTTGGTGTAGGAAGTGATATGTACATAGGTTGAAGGAGATGGAAGAGTGGGTTGCGATGGTGATCGAGTATGTTGGAGTTCAGTAACTTGAAGTGTAAAAGTTTGTAGAGTTTGCATGATAAACTCTAAGGTTGGAGGTGGAGTGGTTGAACCTAGGGACATCAACTATTGGTGGATTGTCATCGGGAACAACTTCGGAGTTAAGATCAGTTATAGCATGAGGAAATGAAAGCACCAAATGGTATAGTATTTGAAGTCATCACAACAAATAATGTACTAATCCATGAAGTTTGACACTTTATTAATAATAATACTGAACTATTACAAGAAAAGAGCTGCGAAAGTAACAACCTTCAAGAGGAAGATAAGATAAAAAATAAAAAAGGATTTCAGAACGTAAAGTCCTTCCTAGAGAGAAGAGAGTTAAAATAGAGAAGAGATAATAAATAAATAAAAACAAATAAATTTGCAACAAACATTTCACACCCAACTCACGTGCCTTTTGAAATTTGTCGGTTGTCCCACACTGTTTAGAAACAAGCGCATAAGCTTGTATATATAGAGCTCCCTTGGTTAGGGGGTGTGCCCCTTGGAGTACCCAATTTTGTGGAAGGGGTGACTCATCCCATCGGTAACGACAATTTGGTCACTATTCTTCCATCTATTGAGCGACAAACCATGATGATAATTTTCTCAAGTTCATATTAATTAATAGTTTTTATCTATACCCATATATGCAAGTTCAACAATATTACAAAATTGTCACTTCTATCTATATTCTACAGATCTTAAGATCTTCTTAGACATGTGATAAATTAAAAGAGAACTTATATATGAGGTGTCTCATAAAAAAAATTATTGCTCCTTTTTTATTTTAAATTTAAATATACAAGCCAGTAAACAGAAACAGTTTATTTGAATTGAGCTCTAGACTTTGTTTATTTGAAACAATTTATATATATATATATATAGCTAGTTGTTTTAGACTTAGTTTGTTTGTATTTTCAGTTGAAAGAGAATAACAAAGCAGTGTTCTCAATCATCTTGCTCTGTTAACTTGAGTAAATTGAGCTCTCCAGAAAGCCTGTGTTGTTCACTGTTTTTGTATCATTTTATGTTCTTGATCCAACAGTAAATGAGGAACACAAGTCTATATATAGCTGCAACAGAAGCTCTGAGTTTTATATATAATTGACTGAAATTAACATTTAACTTCAATAGTTGTATGGAATGAGCATAAATATGTATATCCTGAACACTAAACTATATATGATTTATTATAGTATTAATTTATCAAACTTGTTAATTAAGTGAGACATGCATGCATTATTGACCTTATAACTTGAACATACTATATAATATGCATGTATTCATCCACAAATAAAGCAAAACACAAAGTAAATTGAAGTTGAAAATAATTGTTGAGCCAAAGAAACAAACTGATGAGTGGCATACACTGCAATTCTGCAACCTCACATATATACATGTATCAATGTCACAATTCGATATCTCAATGATTTTTTTTGGATTTAACCTCTAATAAGGATTTTGCTTTAGCTCATATAAACCATTTTTTATTAATTAAACTCACCCAATCGATTGTAGTTAATTTTAAGTGTCATATCAGCATTTATTGACATGTCATCACATCACGTCAGATACAGAGTCCGCAAGTGCATGTCACGTCATCGTACCGTTCCATTTTTCATCAATCACATTCAAAATGGCCATATTTTGGTTGTCTGAGCTGCAAAATAAAATGAAACGCCGCATTTTGTCCGATTGGCATGCACGCACACATGAACTTCGTATCTGACGTGACAACAAATGCGGTCGGCCTATTAAAATAACAAATGATGTCGTGACAACAGAAAACTGACTACAACCGGTTGAATTAGTTTAATTAATAATAAACAAATAGTTTACGACGACACAAATAGTTTACGACGACTCAAACAAGCCAAAACCCTAACTAGAGAATAAACCAAAAAAGAAAAGAGGCAAAGAAACAAACTGGTGAGTGGTGGTGCTGAGCAAGCAGATCAGTGAGAGTGAATCGCAGGGCAATTCTCCTTTGGCAAGAAATAGAGCTTGATGAGCATATATACATACATATCATGCTTACACTTCTTCTTCATGCCAGAGGAGAACTACACTGTAATTCTACAACCTCACATATATATATTTATATATGTATCAATGTTATTGATCTCTGTGTGTGTATCTTGTTATCTTATTCGAGCCAGTAACCATTTATATATATACTACTTGGAATTGAGAGAGTTCAAATATGCGGAAAAAAACCCTAGCTGAGACGAGAAAAAAGTAGAGAGAGAAAGATTGGATATGCTAGGGCATATGCTTCTTCCATATATACCTTTGGAAGGGTTCTTTCACTTGTCATTTTATTTTATGGGGTTGTGGTCCTAATTCCCAATACCTCTCAAACCCTTTCAACATCTTTTGATACGAGTTAGCAAATGTCTTAATTTACCATAAATTTTGATATTTAAGAGTACAAAGTTTTTTTTATCGGCGATCTAGACACTTCATGATGGGATTTAAACCTGAAACCTCTAAGGGGATATAAGCTAGAGCTGGCAAATGAACTCGTTCCCGCGGGTAATTGCAACCCAAACCTTAAATTAGCATGGTCCGAGTTTGAATTTTTCATCCCACAAAAAAAAAAAAAGGATTGGGTTAAGGTAGGGTGGAGTATATCTGCAAAAACAATGTCATTGATGTCTAAACTTCTAAATTCGACTCTAACCCAACCCGACCATAAGACACTTATATTCAAGTGACCGCTTCATATTGTTCGGGTCCGCTTATATTAAGATTGTTCCAACCCGAGCCCGATCCCGAACCGACCCTACCTTTTGCCACCTCTAATATAAGCGGCTTAAACAACTTGCTTGATGGGTGTTCGTTAGGAGTATACAGTTTTTTTTTTTTTTTTGAAACACATTAAAAACAATTCAATAAATCAAAATAGGATACAGGACAGCTCAACTCTCTGAACCCAACACCCTCTATCAACGTTAGACTTAGTCTCCTCACAAATGAGTAAATCACTAAAGTCGCAGATCGATTCATACAAGAGAATTTTCTATTTTCGAACCCGAAGCATAATAAAACTCAAAACATAAAGACTAAACCACAGTGCACTTAAGAGTATATAGTTAGTTGTATCAATTCCCTAATTTGTGCATACATATTTAAATTACTAAGTACTCTATACTCTTGTCTCAAACTACTAGTTTCCTCTTATTTATCTTCCTAATTAATCATGTGTATCATACAAAATAATGAGAGATGAAGAGAGAATTGGGTTTAATGTATATTAGTTGACTATATAAAGTTATATCAGTTGCACTAATATGGTGGTGACACCTCATTTAAAATCATGGATTTGGACGGGTCGCTCCGCTCCCCCAAATTCACTTGGGTGGGTATAAGTGATTTTAAATGAGATGTCATCACCTCATTGGTTTTGTTAAGTTGCAACTGATATAACTTTATATCAGTCAACTGATATACATTTTACTCGAGAGAATTTTAATGCATATGTGTGATTAAGTATATAATGAGAGAAGGAAAAGGTGGGGGAATAGAAAGTGTGTGTCTCGTCTATATATTCCAAATACCTAAAGAAAAAAGAGGGTGGAGGAGAAGATGCCAATGGATCTTCCGTCTTCAAAATAGCATGTCTTCATTTTCACAACACAATCGTTGATTCACATATACAAAAGTTATAAATAAATATATGCTACCTTTCATGTAAATATATAGTGACCGATCATTCTATCAACTGACCCTTTGAATTCCAAGGGGACATTCAATTCAAGTGAAGGACCGCACAAGAAACTTAGGAGTTAGCTAGGGTAATGAATTCAGAATCTATACATACTATAAAAGTAGAACAAAAAAAAGAGATTTATAATGCATATTAGAGTGCCACCTTATCATTTTATTAATTTTAGCATAAAATTTTGTTTAATTATTAACCGACCCAGAAAAAAACTTATTTTATTTTATTTTATTTTGGAAAATTATTTTTTAAGTCACATTATTTTTAATGGAAATATATATATATATATATATTATTTTTTCTTTTCATTAGGAAACAAAAATATTGGCCTCATTCAAAATTTAGATTATATGATTTTTTTAATGGAAACAATAATTCAGAAGAAAAAAAAAATTTGTTTGGAAGTTTCAATTGAGAAAAATAACGTCATTTTTTTAAAACTTTTTATAGGAAACTACTTTTTTTTTTTAACCTTATTTTAGAGGAAAATAAATATTTTATATTAAGGCATAAAATACAAGGTAACATTTTTTAACCCTTTTTTTTCTTCGTCATTTTTATAGGGGAAAGTAAATATTTTATATTAAGACACAAATACAAGGTAACAATTTCTAACCTTTTTTTTCTTAAGGTTCTACGTTATTTTTTTTTAGAAAATAAATTTCAAAAGACTTTTATTTTGTTTTTTTTTTGTTGAAATCAAAGTGAGATTTTATTCAGATAAATCAATTTGCACAAGCTGAGCAATAGAGGTGGGACAATCATTCCCTAACCACCCAACCGAACCTACAAGGGACACAGATGACCTGGCTAAGGCATGAGCCACCTGATTCGCAAACCGGTTTACATATTTAAAATCAACACGAAAAAATTGAAAAGACATGTATCTAATGTCATCAATAAGCAGACCAAAGGCACTGGAAT
>JAYMTK010003386.1:0-12357 GCA_036897405.1 Pelargonium myrrhifolium | reverse complement strand
ACAATTTGAACATAATTTTGAAATAATTATAACAACATCAACATTTAATTAGTAAAATATGACGAATATTATAAATTATAAATTATTTTATGTGTTTATATGATGATAGTTAAATAAATATTAGTGCGCCTTAATAAAAATAAAAAAAAAGAGAACAGTAAAACAAAAAATTAGTCCCGAGCAACGCCGGGATAAAATGCTAGTATTAAAAGATTGCAGATTATGTTCTTGGTTGGGTTCAACATGTTAATTTGAAATGGAACCAAATTAATGCTAATTTCCCCTATCAGCTCTTGATGTCAAATCAAATGTTTAATAAATCTATTTTACATGTTAGGAGAAAAGGAGTTTGGTACAACCTCAAGCACCTAAAAAACTTGCAAGAAGAAACACATGTTGAGTGATAGTAGAGTGTTGTTACACTATAATTTACTTTTGTCGTGAGAATAAGATATCTAAAGACTGAATCAAGTGCAACAAATGTAATGTGCAGAGGATGTATAATAAATGAACCTTTCACCAAAAAGGAATACTTACAGTAGAGCTGCTGCTCATTTTTAATTGCTTGAAGCGATGTGCCACAAAATCCGAACCCGAACCCAGGACATCTAGTAAAAAAGTGTGATACTTAAACTATTGGGTTCTTAAGCACATCAATATTAATTAGTTCATTTCAGCATAAATGAAATCATATATACTATATGAAGTAGACAAGGTATAGAATTGTGCAGTGTTCCCAGAAATATCAATGCAAGAACATTGGCGACAAACAACTCATAGCTGCAGTATGTTCAACATTCAACAATTACATTTGTAAACCTCTGTAGAAATGTTTGGAGCATGTTCTCATGAAGAAATATGCAGACAGAAACAGTATTGACAAAATAGGCAGTGATGCCCCGAAAAGAGATCAACTACCGTGGTGGTTTTCCTCCACGTGTGCGATGATATCTAGTATCTCAGCCAGGGGTGTCGTCCTCAAGGATCAAGTTAGACACCGGATAGAAATACATTCAAAGCAATAAATAGATGCATAGAGAGTTCAAATACTTCGCCCACATTGTACCCTTAATTTCTTTGGGGAGAGATATTTATACCTGCAAGAGAGGTGGATTCACAATCCGCAGCCTTGATCCGCCTCCCGGGATTTAGAAAGATGGAGAAAAAAATCCCCTAGACAGTGGATAGGAACAGGTGAGCATAAAAGTGTTTTTTGCCTCATATTTTACACTATGAGAGTAGATCTGGGACTAACCATATTGTGGGTGGTGGCTGGTCAAACCGAATATGTTAGCTCCATTTCTGCTTATGGCAACCTTGGCACAGTCGGGAACTTCCTCATTGGTGAACATTACCTTCACTCTCATGGCAATCAGGGACTTGAATGGAAGTCCAATCAAGTTAATATGGGCTATAGGCCAATCAGGTCGACAGGATGGATTGGGTCGAATCCTTTTTCCGGACGTAGATGGTTTGGCCAAGCATGAAATAAGATTATAGTATATACCATCAATGCTGCAAAACAGAGGTAAATCAAGTGTAAAAAGATGAACACAAACTCCCTAGTCTACTAAGTTACATTTATATTGAGTCACAAACACCAATATGAGTAGCTCCACCATCAAATGGCTAAAAGTGATGCACTAATCTCCAATAACTATTGAGATTTTATTATCAAACATATGTATTTTCTTACGTACAGAATAATATTTCCTTCGTCCCAAAATAAATGTTCTCTTTCCTTTATATTAATTTAGTTATGCATGAATTGTCAATAGTATCCTTATAATAAGATAGTATACTTGAAGTTTGTTATAACACATGATCATGAGGATACAATAGTAAATATATCACACTAACGAATTTCTCCTAAAAAATTTCCCAAAATAGAAACATGAACACTCATTTTGGGACAGATGGAATAATACAATAAATCATTTCACAAACAAAATCAGTTTCAAGTTTCAACCAATTTTTCCACCCAATTCAGAAGTGCACATGTACGAGGAAGTTAACATGCATAAACAGCACAATGATCACTACAAACATTTACTTTAAAGAGAATAAACTGCAAATCCACAAACCATCAGTATACTTTCATAGGTTCCTACACTAGCATTTACATGTTGGCATGCAGAGTTGCAAGTGCATAAATGATAAAAAAAAAAAAGAAAAAAAAAGTAGTAGATAATACAAAGTTCACATATATTAAGGTATTCGTATATTCAAGAGAGGTGCACAGAAAACAAAAATCCAAAAATACTACTTCAATGGATTCTGATATATCTTTGCTATGCTACAGCCATACCTACCTCAACAGCAACCAAAATAATATTAGCTATCTTGCTTATAGTCGATAAACCCATCCATAGACCATAGTGCCTCCTGGTTTCAGTCATTAAAATGCAGAATATTAGTCACAGACCAGAATGTGAATCATATTGAGCATTCGGCAATATTCAAGTGGCTGACTAGTGCAGGTAGCATATACTAAGCTGTCCTGTAACAAGACATTAATGGATGCCAATAAACACCTACGAGACCACTTGATGCGCGTACATTTAGAGCACATGGGATGATCCAGATTTCAATATTTCCATATAAAAGCAAGATATCAGACCTAAATAGTTACCAACAATATCTTTGTCCCTGCAAAGATGCATATGATGTTACGGTGGGGAGAAATCTATGCGTGGTTGATAAAATGTTATATGTATTTTCCTATTCACACCTAAAACGTTTGACCTAAATGTTTATAGAAGACCTCCATCTGCTGCTATGAATAGTTACAAATGCACAAGAAAAATAAATGAAATGAGTAATAAAATGGAAGAAAAGAGAGAAAATAAACTATACAAACTAAAGCTTGGAACATATACATATAACATATAGATAAATGCTTATAGATAAATGCTTTCGTTTTACAACATTTAAATGTTTTTCAAGGGATGATGTTATCATAAACATTTGTGTACCTAAACTAATGCTAGATTACAAAGAGCCGAGGACTGGATTAATGATGAGGACCGAAAGTATCTTACTTTCTCAACTTGAGAATCTAACCATCATCATGAATAATCATAAATATCCCTTAAAATAATGTGTTCCAACCAAGAAGAGGAAGCAGCTTGAGCAAAAGATGCTAAACCACTTGCTATTGTATGTTACATAAAAAAAATGGGATGGACTATGACCCTATCTGCCTCGACAAAATGGCTTAGCAATGATGAGCAAACTGTGGGGAGGGAATGACCAGTCTTCAGAAAAATCTCACTTGGGCATATTTTTACAAAGGTATACTTCTGCACAAAGGAAATTGAAAACAATCAGTACAAGGAGATAATGTGGAGTCCTTAACAAAAGCAGCAAACTGACAACGAAGTGGAAGCAGTCATGAAAAAGAGGACTAAAAGTCAGGAGTAGACCCATTGGAAGTAGTAGCCAGCTCCGATATAGATAAAGGAAAATGACTTTTATGTTTACATTAAGCTGGAAAATGAAGACTAAAGAGGCAGTACGACATGAGCCCTAGAAAACTTCTAATACATAGGTTCCATAATCGGAAACCAGATGGTGGTAGAAAAGATGCAAATCAATGACTGGAATCAGTTAGCACAGATGACTATTGACACACCAAACAAAAAATTGGGGTTTCGCAATCATCAATACAAGGTGCACAAGAACATTATCCCTATGTGGCAGAACTGGACTGGATTTACAGTGTTCTCAACTTCTCATGTCATGCAAACAAAATCTATCTAGAATCCAACTATCAAACAGACACAACTTTTGAATAAACTACATACAAGAGACTAAATAAATAAATAAATAAAATATTGTTTCTTTACCTCTTTCATTCTCCATTCCAATTAATCAAATCTCTACGAGGTGCATGTAGCTTTGCCGCTTGCTCCTCCGCTTCAACATCATTAACTATACCTCGGCATCTTGGGAAGCCACAATAACAAGATAATTGCTCATCAATTGAGAAAAACCTGTCATGTAAAAGAAGTCAGCAACCAAAGAAAAAGAGCAAGAAAACTGCATGGAATATAGGACTGAAGGAGAACCTATAATCATATGTTAGTTCCTCCCAACGCTTAATGTCTCTCTTCGCAAATATGATTATATGCTCATCACCGTTAACACTTATAACTCTTGAATAGCAATTTGGCTGCATAAAACATGAAGAAAACAGATAAGGAATCAGTATGCTAAACAATTGAGTCATTCTTTTTATCACAACGTACAATACCAAAGGGTGAAGTTAGCACAAACACTAAACTTCTCTACATCTTAACTTCATAGTATATAGCACCAAGAACAGCAGTTAGGCAACATTTACAGTACAGTTCTAGAATTATCTAAATTCTAAAACAATGCCACAGGATCGGGAAATTTTGTGGGATGCAAACTTTATAAAAGAATTGTGATTCGCAAGTAACTATAACTCAAAAAATAAAAACGAATGTTTCAGACAAAATTAGGCTAGCAGCCAATACAGTCACTACTATACTTAGACGACGACGACAACAAAAATGAAATCCAACTCATCCAACTTCTAATCACCCAAATTTTGAAAATGGCAGTGGACTCTCGTGAATCATTCAAAACTAAAAGGTAGTGTTTGGACTAGGAATTTTGGTTTTGGAATGGTAATGAGATTCTTATTTATGGTGATTGGAGTAGAACCCCTCATTCCCTTGCGGCCTTACCCATTAACTTGATTCCCACCTAAGATGAGAATCCCCATTTCTTCATCTTTTATGCAACAACTTACATTCTAAAAAATCATAACCTAGTGTTTGAATGTCCGATTAGGATTTTTTTTTTATTCCATGTACAAGTTTTGGAGAAACATGATAGAGTTATTTTTTTTTTTTATACATATATATATATATATATATATATATATATATATGCGAAAACTCTGGAAATATACAGTAAACATAAAAAAGTCATAACTTTTTGAGCGAATGTTCGATTGGAGTAATTTATTGTAAATGGTCAAGGGAATACAATTGCGGACTCTGTTTCATAACAACAAAAATGCACTTACGAGCAAATTTAGATATTTTAATACCGAATATTGATTTTACATATATTTTTTCGGCAAGTCCAATCTTAAACGATAAGTTTAACATTTTTTGCATAATTATTAAAGTATGTGAATAAATTGATCAATTTCATTTTCTAACCATTGTTTTACTTTTGTTAACTCAATAACAACAATTTGAATGAAAATGATTTTCATTCTCACTTTAATTAATCTAAACATTACATGAGAATGGGACATCAAAATTTTAATCTAAACGCAACATAAGTTTAGTAAAAAACATCTTTTAACCACTATGATTATTATTAAACACAATTAAAAATAGATGATTTGTTTTTCTAAGACATCAAAATAGATTAAATCTAACTTCTATTTATCACAAAGTATGAAAATGGCAGTATCCCTCGTGAATCTTGCTAAAAATCATAAGGTTAGTATGAATATGAACCATCTATTAAACTGTATGATTATTGTACTGTCCCTGTAAAACCTCAGCTATGATTAAAACACGATTATAATATATATTCCTTTTAATGATAAACTGTGCATTAAAAAGAATTGTGACGACATTGATGTAACTTGAGTACTTTAAAGCGTAATGCTACATACCTCACAAGAGTGATTAATCAGATGAGCAATGCTTCCTGCTCTTGTTGCATCAATTACTCGTTCATCATTAATTCGAAACATATAAGTCCCAGCACCCTGCACGAGAAAATGCAATCAACAAATAGTTCCATTTTTCTCTCATATCATATGCCAGCACCCAGACATGCATAGTTGACTCATAGTATGTATTCAAATATATATGTTGATGTTAATCTCTATCTTACAGATAGAGTAAAAATTGCATAGTTGATCATGAGCACAACCATGAGAATAATTTAAAAACACTTACCACCAAGGAATTGTAGATTAAGTGTTCTCTACGATCGGCTATAGGAGGTCTGACAAGTTCACCAGTGTATTCAATCACCTATAAGGATAAGCATGCACAGTATCTCAGAAATGATATGCCTCTACAAAGGAATATACTAAGTCAAAAATATAATTAGTTTACCATGTCCCCAGCCCTATGAGGGTGTTTTGCGAAGATGCCAAATCCATGTATTCCTGATTTCCCTGTAGTGAAAATTTAGAATTGTCCTATAAGCAGAGATGAACCTATACACACACATATTTCCCGATAGCCAGACACACGCCACCCACCCACACAAATAAAATAACTTGCAGAAGGTAGACATGAAGCAGAGGTGACGCAACATTTTTAAATATGGCATTGAAGCAGTTGAGAAGCCTATAACTTCCAAAGAGATTGAACAGCACAAAATAATAGCTAAAATCAGTAGTATTTTTTAAATTGCAATATTCATGTTGTTTGAAATTAAGTTGCATAATAATATCCTCCAACCACAAGGAATCTTAATACAGAAATGATTAAAGAGATGTCTACTAGTCGCTTACGGAATTACAAGTACAAATAAATGGCATAACCTTCACAACACTGAAAATGTTCAAGACAATAGAATTTTGATGCCATGATATTCACCAGACATTATCTCAACTAAAATGAAAAAAGAATACATACCAAATGCTAGTCTCTTCCGGAAGGTCTCTCTCATGTATTTATATTTCTCAGCCATAGAGTTCATGTTGTTTGGGGCATCAAGCCGAGCACTTCTCAGCCTTTGGAGGCGAAGGGAGATTTTATTACTGGCTGCCCCTTTTGAAGGCAACGTGCTACCTAATAAGTCATGTTGGCTATACCCACCAACTAGGTAAGGCTGATTTTCCACAAACAGGCGTTTCAAAGATGCAGCAGCAAGTGCTTCAGGTTCTTTCCTTCCTCTTCTTCCAAAATAACTGTAAGGCTCTGCCAAGAATGGGAAAAAAGAAAAAAAAAAAAAAAAAGTTACTTGATTAATCCAACAAATTCAACTAAATAGCTTAAAACACATAACGATGGGAAAAAATTCAACAAAAGATTTTAATTAATTATTCATCATTAACAAAAGAAGAACAAACTTCAGCGAGCAACCATGAGTTCTCTTTCACAGGACAAATGGATACCAGGTGCTTAAGGAAAATTCTACTCCTCAAGAGCCCCAAAGTAATATTAGGGAAGAAAAAAAAAATGAACAATAGTACACATGTCTTGGTCAACATTTCCAATAACCAATCAACAATTTCGACAACAAAATAAATAATACCTACCTTCGTGTCATAACAAGTGTCATTCTAGCAAGTAAAATTTGTTTCAAAATAAATGTTATTCTATCATTTGAAGATAAAATGTCACTCCACTTTCCAATCAAGCCTTTTTATATTCCCATGTACAATATTTATCACTAATACTAGTAATAATTAATGAGTGCACAAGCAACAATGTAAGGTTAACTAAGTCATTTTACATAACTTCTTACTTTGTGTGAAAAACTCTAGAATGACACATTATGGAACGGAGGTAGTACAATACAAAAAAGTTGTGAGATAACAAAACAATTAAGTAATAATGAATGCAACAAAGGAGAATACGCTGAATTTTTAACAAAATACCAGTGCGAGCACAGCCGGATGGATTAGGTGATGGGCTGTAGTCAGAACACCGACGAGTAACTTGCCCAATTCGATCATCAATGACAGAAGGCTCATTAGATGGCTGTCTATGCTTTTTGCAGAAGGAAAGTAGACGAATGCATTGATCTTCTTCATCATCATCCACAGAAAGGAGATAGAGTCTGTCCTCATCCTCGAGCTACACAATCAAAAGAAAAATAAAATAAGAGTAAATAAGCTAAATAAACCAAGATACTGACATGGAAATACTACTAATAATTACTGTGATACAAAAATGATATAAAATAAAATAAAAAACAAATAACATATACATTTATAGTTGATTACCAGAAGTGATCATATATTTTGGATAGTTTGTATTTCACCATAAATTAGCGAATGTATTCTTGTAATGAAGATGATACATCCAAAAACATAAATAATGAAGAGACAGAATACCTCAACACAAAGACCAGCAGCACGTGCACAAAGTGGATGGTATGCTACCCGACATGTATTGTTTGAACACTGTAAAGAATAGTCATTTCGGAAGGAAATCGTTATTAAAACAGACAAAGAATAAGAATGTAACTCCAGCAAAAGAAACAAAACCGTTAAAACTAAACTTGATCAATTATTATTAGCAATGAGCTTACTTGGATGCAAGCACCATATGAAACACCGCAGATGCTACATAATAGCTTCCAACGATCCTGTTCGCAAATACAAACATGAGTGGATTTAGAACAGAGTAGATATAAGGCAAAAGAACTTTGCTTACTGTCTGTTTGGATAGGAAGCAAAGGAGAGATTAATGACTCTACTTCCACTAAAATATCAAGTTGGGTTGATGAAAAAAATCTTCTACGGGCTATACTATTATATCCTAGGAGAGAAGTTAACATAGATGTCCAATAATAAATTCAAAAGTTGGGTTAAATGGTAAACTTTTGGAGTTCAAAGTTTTCATTGAAGATGTTTGCCCGGATCCGTTTTTCTGTCTTCGCTGAGATTCCGGGCACTCTATTTGTTATAGTAGTGCATATAATTTATAAATCATGCATATATATGAAGATATCAATATCATTAAGAAATGTAGAATAAAATTATAGAAATAGTCGTCAATAATTTCTTCTGAAAAAAGATAAATTTATTTGTTTTTGATTTTGACATTTCTTAAATATGAATGTGAGAAATATAAATATAGGAAAACAAATGAGAAGTCTATGTTTGTTCGTATCCCCTAATGTTTTTTTTATGATGCTTGCCAATTTGTTCTGGAGTATCCACGTGTTCGATCAATTCATTCTTTGAAAAAAAAAAGAAGGATGTATAAAGTGTCAATTTGAAAAATTAATAAAAAATGGGGGACATAAAAAATCAAGTGCCCATCACGTAACCGAAGAGTGTCCAAGAGTCGGATACGGGATACATTGAGAAGATAAGTCTCCATGTATTATAGCTTAGAGATATAATTTGTCTTGTTATTTTTCAACCACAAAGTACTTCTCCATAAGCTATGAAAAAAATTAAAAAAATTACTTATTGCAGTAAAAGAGGAGGACACAAAAGAAGAGTAGAGCGAACGTAACAAAAAGTACCTTATTTATTCTATTCAAGCCATCGATGGGCTCCATTCTTTTGACATCAGATAAACAAGTCTCTGGAGCATAACGGGTGAGTTAAACAACAAATAAAAGCTACAGATAGGGAAAAAAAAAAAAAGGAAACCATATACTACGAACCAGGTATCCATATGGCACAAGCCAGATGAGCCCAGCGCCCATCTGTAGTAGGCTTCATAGCACCACCTGAAGGAAAGACAATCCACAAATTCAAGACGAGTAATTTGTGACACAGCAGAAAAAGCTGCTTTAATGACAATAAGTACCTATAACTGGACAAAGGCAGCAAGGCGGGGGAGATTCAGGAGCCCCAGGACGACACAAGTTGCATAGCCATAACACCCCACCCACAGGTTCTAACTCGCCATAACATCTAGCATGGACCTAACCAAACATTTTGTACTTCAGGCCAAAGTATAATGTGCCCAGAAGCTAAAACCAAAATAAATTGAAAGAAATGAACAAATTAATAGTTCTATGACCAGCAGTACAGAATGAGAAAAACAAACGGACAGTGGTATATTTGATATGTTGATCAACTACTGTGGTTATACAACACCCATCAATACATCTGATGTAACCTCAGAAAAAAAAAAGTAAAATCCTTACCATCATTCTGCATTTATCACATTGCAGGAACAAATTGTTTTCGTACTCCTGACAGCAGAAAAATATCAGTTAGTGAAACTAAATCCTACAATACAATTCATTAAAAAGAATAATGGAAAATATGTGCAAGATGGAAAGGAATGCTCCACCAGTAGAAATTCAAAAATGAAAGTTCTCGAAAGGATGGACACAGTTTCCATATACATACCACACACAAACAAACACAACAAACAAGAAGAAAATAACAAATAGAAAGTGTTATGAGAAGCAGTGGGAAAGGAAAAAAAAAAAAAAAAAAACTGATTTTCACCTCGTCCATGTGGCAAACATTGCACTTATCAAGGTCTTTCCAGTCAACACGAACAGGTCTGTAACCAGCAGGCAGGTCTCGATATTTCCGAGAGGTTGACTTGCTCATAGGAAACTTCGAAGGAAATCTGGACTTAGATAAACCCTGCCATACCAAGGACAATTATTTTGGACTAGATATCAATTGTAGGCATACAAAAGAAAAGAAACTTGAGATACAACAAAATGTCTTTTTCTCAAACTCAATAAGTCGAAAGAAAATTTGATGGATACATTCTAAAAGGTTTTCAGGATAGCACAAAAAATTAAAACTTAAAAGCACAACAATTACTCAAGATTCATTAACAGCCAAAAATAGAAGTTGCCCGGTAGTGAGACAATCAAGTATTACACCAGTTCCATTGGAAATCCATATAACTTGTAACTTATTTTCTTCCCAATAACAGTAAAACAAGCATGGTATAAGCTTGCAAAGACTCTCTTGCCAATTAATCATACAATTTTAACATCAAATGGAGCTCTTTGTTTATGCCAATGATCATTGTTAATATTTGTTTGAGTCCTGTCATGCAATTTTAATAAACTAACCGAGTACACATTCAATATTCATACAACAAAAAATTCCAACTTAAGTGGCTTCTTAACATATTCCGGTTAAAGACGTATATTTATATTTGGATTTTATGGTTAGATTTAAGGAAACAATAATGAAAATAACATAATAATAATATTCAATAGAAGGTAATTTCGTAGATCCAGCGCTAACAACAAGAGACAGACATGGCAGCTAACAATGCATATAGTGGTCAATACAAATCAGACACAAATTTTAAAAAATAAAAAGCAGCAACATAAAGTGGAATACCTGTATGAGCTTTAGAATTTCAGGATTGGAGAAACCAAACATTTCAGAACCAGATCTATAGGTTCTTTCTACTTCAGCTTGACCACTAACAGAAGCACTACTTTGAATCTTCTTTATTTTTTTGTATATTCTATTCCAGCAAGCAGATGGAGAGTCTCCTCTAAACTACACAAGGAGAAGAATATTTAAATTCAATACAAGCTCTAAACTGGAAAGAAACACAAATCAAAGACATGACTTGAAACATCTTTGGAACTAGCAAAGAAAAAACGATCCACTTTCGCACTATATAATCAATCTGCCAAGGGACATGCAAGGAAATAACGGGAACTATCCACTGAAATGGGTTGAAAATGAAATAAACTCCAGCATTTTCATTTTGGGAACACTATACTATTTAATCTGAGGGTGGGGAAACAGTTAGCTGGTCAAGCTAACTGGTCAAAAATAGTTAAGGAGAACACAGGGACGACTTAGCACCATGTCCATAGAATAGCAATATTTTTCTACTCAGTTATTGACCTCATTTCCTAGATATAGCATTTTGCTAATGCAGCTTCTTTAACCAAGCAGAGTTCTGTGCCCGTAGAAACATTTAGCAAAGTTCGTTCATGGCTCCAGCGCTACTGGAAGGAGGGGATTCTATTTCTGGAGCTTGAAACATTGAGATATTGTAAGAGAATGTATGCATGGATCTATGATGGGTAATGAGCAACTCAGGCTACAGTGTAAGATACATTATGTGAAAGAAAGCCAAAAAGATACACAAATAACAATAGGAAACAGAAGTGCCAGAATCATAGAATTGGGGTTCATCCAATTAGGCCAAATTTACCTGCTCTCCGCTTTCCAATGTCACTCTGAATAAAGGTCGAATCTTAGATCCAGTATCTCTCAGCACTTCCATCTTATACAAGGAACATGCATTTGGATCTGAAGCTCCCAAAGTACAAAAAGCAAAATGTTTTGAGATATACGATTTTCATGCACAAAATAACTTTAAATAATCATAAAGAAATGATGAGGGTGAATAGTTAAACACTTGAAGCTCTTAAAACTGTCCTACCTGTTATTGATGTAAACTTTCTTACAGCAGTATATCCTTCAGGCCATATGAACTTCTCATCCTGGAAATATTCTGAGTCTTTGACTATCTTGCCTGCAACAAAATATTGCATCCCTGTTAGTACAGTCCCTGCATGCACAGTCGTCAATCAAATAACCAGATATATACTACTTCAGATATAGATGAACAATAACTACCAAATTATAGGATCCCAAAATTCCCAACATGCATAAAATGCAAAACAGAAAAGGAAGAGCCATAAAGCACAAGT
>JAYMTK010003385.1:0-12359 GCA_036897405.1 Pelargonium myrrhifolium | reverse complement strand
GGCATCCGCACTCACCATACGTGCTCAATTTTCTTTGTTCACAGATTATATATATATATATATATATATATATATATATGTATATTGCAAGAAATCTCAGGCAAGAGACAAAGACAAATGGATCCCGACGGGCGCTCCGTGCTCACAAATTCATTGAAACAGATATAGGTGTTAATCGATGATGTGACATCACCTTAAGTGGTTGAGAATTTCAGCCAATAAATTATGACTTTCTCGTACATACTAGTACAAAATAATTTAGGAAAGTCCCCAAATTATGATTTGCCTTCATTTTAATCCTAAGTGAGAAGATATTACTAGAAACTGGATTGGAACTCGCACTAGAAAATTGATTATCGTACAAATTTCAACCATCAAACATTTAAAGTATTTTTTTTAACCCCCTCCGTCTCAAAATTATAACAAGTACATTTAATAAAATGAATATTTAGTTTTTTTTATTTATTACAGTCATATGATACTATAACATTATTAGTGCATCAATATTAATATATGACACACATCAATTACTTTACTAATGACTTGATTGAATCACACATTTGTTACGTGTGTGTATATATAATATAGGGGTATTGCACATGAATCTTATGTCCTTTACATGTTTTGCACATGAATATCCTAAAGTTTTATTTTAACTTTTAACTACCATGTACTATTCTGAGGGGCCTCTCCGTCATGGATTATTCTATTTTTCAACAGAATATTCCTTTTTTTGATCATGTGTCGTGCACATAACTAATTTTTTTCCAGAAATGCTCATTTTGCCCTTCTTCAACATTCAAAAACACGTGAATGTTTGAAGTTTCCGGCTACCAATTATCGCTCGAAACTGCAAAAACTTGCCGAAAAAATCAAAAACTCGCCTGAAACTTCATAGACTTGTCGTAATTTTCAAAAACCCGCTAGAAAACTCATAAATCAAAAGCTAAGCAAAATCATGTGCAAAACGTGTAAAGTACAAGGTAGTCAAAAGTTAAAATAAAACTTTAGGGTATTCATGTGCAAAACGTGTAAAATACAGAGATTCATGTGCAATTACCCCTGAAATGAATTCAAGTAAAAGTACATTTAAGTGGAAGGCTTGAAAATAGTGTTCAAAAGTGAGGTGAGGAGGTAGCATGAAATGAATGCATGATAGAGTAGTTCCTGAACATACTCATCGAAAATCATGTTGAAAAGTGTCATAGAAATAAGAGCCCAAAAAGAGAGGTGGAGGGCTCGTAGGGAGCTCACGACCATGGCTATTGACTAGCGCTCATTTGAATTTTGAGTGATCCCATACAATTTAATTATTTGTTTGCTCAAGTGAAGTCACATACTCAGCCGTAAGATTCTGAAGGACAAAGATATGGTTTTGTTTCAAACAAGAAAATCCAACTCATGTAAGAATCGTTTGCAGAGCCTACAACATTACAAATTAATAAAACCATGAATTCAACGCCAACATACCTCAACTCTCTATATATAGTTCACGACCGATTGGACCTCAAAGAACACAGAAATATAACGATGAAGCATGTGTGCATTTTGGTTCTTGTTTTCTTCTCGGTCCTTGTTATAGAATGGATTAATATAGTTGAAGCTCAAAATTGCAAACCTAGTGGCAAGGTAACGGGCAAGAAACCTCCGGTAGACTATTGCCACATAGAAGGATGCTGCGTCGTAGGTCAGACGTACGACCTTTACAATTGTTCTCCCAAGGTATTGCCAAGAACCAATGCGATCCTTACAATCAAGAACTTCGATATTGATCGTGACCAAGGCGTGCCCGCAAAATGCGACAACAAGCTCCATTCGGGAAAAGAACTCGTAGTTGCCCTCTCAACAGGATGGTTTGACAACAAGAGTAGGTGCCTCAAAGATATTACCATCCATGGCAATGGACGCGTCGTGAAGGCCAAGGTTGTCGACGAGTGTGACTCGAGCAAGGGGTGTGACAAAGCCCATGATTATTATCCTCCGTGCCGAAACAATGTAGTTGATGCTTCTGTAGCTGTGTGGAAGGCCCTGGGCGCTCTTGATAATAACCCCTCCGGGGAAATCGATGTATCCTGGTTCGATGCTTATTGACTTCCTGCATAATTGAATATACGCTTTCTATTTCTCCAACCTGTAAGCAGAGGATCAATCCGACTAAATGGCATAAAGAAAAATGAATCTGATGAATGAACATGCATGGAGAATTAAAATCGTCGTGAAATGATTCACAAACGATCCTATTATTGACAGCTTTAACATAAATCACCATTTTCACTGACACAACAATGCTTAAACTCAATATATGCAATACCATCAGTGACACATTGTTCATACTCTTAATAACTAATCATATATATATAGAGAATAATTATCTTACAACTGTGTACACTTGGTTTCAGCACATCAAGTTCATATAATTGTCTCATTTAAACAGAGAAATGAGAGTTTACTAGCATTAATTGAAAACAAAAAACCAGAATGGAACACACTGGCGAGAGGAAGTTTACCAGGCGACCCAAATGGACTATTTACAGCATGCTGTCCGTCATAGCAGGAAGTCTGCGGAAGAAATTCAGTGGCGCGGATGGCATCTTGTGACGCAATTTGGGATGCCTCATAACATAACATCCACCCAGAAGCGCGATCACCTGAAAAGGTGTGGCATACAAAACTAGGGCAGCCATCAGACAGAAAATCAAGAAAATAACTGTGGCTCGAGGATCCCTCCAGCTCAGCAGTCCCAATATCCGCTCCCCTTGGGTCGCCACATCGCCCACCACAGTCTGAATTCTTCCAGCCACACTCCTCAACCGATCATACCTAAGTCGAACTATCTCTGGGCTTCTTGTAGTTGGAAAGGTATCAAACTCCTCATCAAGCTCATCAGGATGCACAGCTTCAGCATAAGAGATTCTTGTGTTCATGTGAGGTGGGTATCTTGGACGGTAGCGGAAATTCCAAAGCCCAATGAGAAACATATACAGGAACACAGTGGGCAAAATCAGTTCCGGGAAACACACAAGCATCATGAAGAGAACATGTACTAGCCCTGTCGTGATGGGGTTTTTCCACACGCAAACCTCCCCAAACCATTTTCCAACAGAAAACAAACCTGAGAAAACAGTCATCAAGCGGAAAAAGTTTGCCTTACTGCGCCTCATGCTCCAAAGATGAGAGTCCACATCAGACATGTACTCAACTACTTCCTTCCTCAGAGGGGGTTCAGCACGACTAAGACGAGCTGCCACTATATTGACTGCTTGGAATCGCAACATGTCCTGCTGCACCACAGTCAATGGCCTAGTATAGTGCATCTTCGGCAAAAGGGGTCTTGCATATATAGACATCATATTCATCGTTGAAGTGCATGAGAATCTTATTGCTAGATGCAGTTCACCCATCTTCTTGACGCCAGAAGGATGAAGGACTAGCAACGGGTATGTGTGTGTGTAAACACGGCCAGCTTCAAGAGTAGAAAGTCGAACCCGAACCTTCCCAATTTTCATATCTTTGTTTCCATTTGAACCACCAGTCTGGCTGTTGTCAAAAACCCCCACAGTGAGAACTGTGGATGGGTCATAGACCTCCCAAGTATACTGCTCGTTGTATTTGGGGCTCAGGCTGTTAACAATAGTACGTGTTCGAACCCATTTGTGACCGTACTTTGCTACGCAGTATGTGTCCGATGAACCCTTCCCATCTCTTGTTTTCATTGGCTGGAGTCCCGCAGCACTTAGGATGCCAAGCTCCAAGACACCTATTGATGACTTCCAAAGCTGCTTGGCTGATGGTCGTAGATCACTGCTGTAGTGAGTTGACTCATCAAGCACATGGTAGCCTCCATCAAGAGAGACACGAAGATGAAGTCTACTAGAGAATTTGTCTTTGTCCTTCTTTTTCTGATCCTCGTCCATCGCAGCTGACATAGACTTTTCAAGGTTGATCCACCGATCGTGGACAAGTCGATTATCAGCTCGCCTTTCAACAGAATTCAATGGTATAACAGCTCTACCAATTGTCTCGTCTTTGTTGGGACCTACACGATTTTCAACTGTAAGAATCAGATGATCTTCAAATGGCTCAGCAGCAACAAACATCAAATCCTCATTCCAAAGTGGATTTTGATTCCGAGCTTGAACCGACTTCGTCTTTGATATCTGATTACCAATCTGCACCTTAACATATGCATCTACGAAATGACCCTTATCAGATATAACCAAGTCATGTGCCTCAATCACATTAACACGGAGATACCATAACCTTGGTGAATGATAAACTTTAGAGCGGAAATGTGTGGAGACACCTGATGAACTATCAACAGGAGTTACAGCATCTGAATGCCAAGCCTCAGGAAATGCCTCATCAGCTTGTGTTCCATACCATACAGCAAGCATCAGTTCGCCGCCTTTCTTTTTGTCCCCACTCCTGTCTTCAAGTCGATACCATTCTGGAGCCAATGGAGAATCAGGTGGAACCCGAGTTGGAACCTCATTGAGATCAAACCGTACATGCCCAACAACGTCGTCTTTCAACACATCCTTATCCTTTACCAAAACTTCCAATACTGATGACTGCAACCTATCCCTTGCAAAAGCAAAGACATCATTCCATTCAGGATTTTGCTTCTTCTCAAAGTGCTTTGTAATACCTTTGTAGTTTCCAACTTTCACTTCAACATATGGATCAAGGCTCCCAGTCACATCCTTGGAAGGAAGATCACGAGCTTTAACAACTCGAACAAAAAGGTACTGCATCTGTTCAACGAGATCATAGGTGCTGGTCATTTTGTTTCCTCGTATAACTCGACCTCCAACAATTTGCCCCCCACCAAGGAAAGGGCTCGTCTCTTTAAGAGCATAATCTGTAGGTTGAGATGATGGGCCTGAGTACCGAACAAAGTTTGGACCCTGAGGTGCAGATTTCATCTCATGTGCTCCATAGTTCACCGCTGATGGGACTGTTGCTGCAGGAGAACTAGTCTGCTTTTTTGTCTGATTTGAATTTGGGAGATGAAAAAATGACCGTCTAGAGTCTCTCGACTCAGCTTCATTGTTGGAAATCAGATTTCGGACCATGTCTGGAATTTGCTGTTGTTGCATTTCAGAATGTGAGTCTGCATGCCGAGAGAAATCCACTGAAGGCAGTGGATTTGAGGATTTTATGGAAGGATCATTAGTAACAAAGACTTTTAAGCCAAGCTCTCCTTTAACACGTGAGAAGATGTGTCTTTTTTCCAAAGGATAGTGCAAATCTACGGCTTCAGAGTAGGGAACAAATGATGTCCCAGTGAGGCAAACCTTTCCAAGGAAGGATTTGTTGTTGGTGACCTTGTTGTAATTGTAGACATTGGCATCAAGTACAAGGTTTGACAAGTTGTTTGGATCAGAGATGTTGAAGTAGAAGGTTTCATTCCAAACAGGATTCAGATCTTTCTCCTTAGTAGTGGTACGGAATCTTTGGCCATCGAAGTTGAGTTCCACATAAGAATTGGATGAGCCCTGACCATCTTTTGGCACCAGATCATGTGCGCTCAAAACCTCCACGCCCAACTTAAAATGACTCATCCGATTCTTACCAAGTCAACAAGGAACTTTTAAAGGGGAGTATAAGTTCGGCTTACAGGATTAAGCTGGAAACACTCAATACCTGAAATTAAATGGCAAAATATCAGCAATGATAACATAGAACATAATTACAATAAGAAGAGGTGAATTTTAGGTGCCACTCTCCATGAATATAAAAATACTAGAATATTAAATATAATAATTTGAACAGAAACAAATAATACATGAGAAACAAGTCATCAATCTACATTTGACAGTAGAAAGCTCCTAATCTTGACCTTATCAGTAACAAGTACAAGTAGCCATTAGTATATTACACATGACAAGTACTTCCTTAAGATTATTGGATTACAAACAAGAAAATAAAATAAAGTCATTGTATGTGATCATGAGAAAGATGGGTTGTTGATGAGAACTGTTAGGCCCATTCATCTAAGCATACTATGATATCCATATTTGATTGTGACCTCACTACTTGTACATAGAAAGTGAAGCTGACTAAATGCCATGAACAAGGATAAGTAACATAGAAACAATTCATCAACTTACTACAAATAACTGACATGATTGAGTTCCATGGAAACATGTATAATCAAATAACTGGGGGATTGAGTTTACACAAGTAATCTTCTCACTCTTTTAGCACAGATATTGTTAAAACATGAGAACTTGAGTTGGCTGGACAGAACACTAGGCAACTAAGTTTGGTCATTCATGAGTATGCAAAAACCTCAAATTTTCATGAAAAAGGATACATAATACATATGCTTATTGATGTTAGCCACAAACTTGAAGTCAATGGCAGAACAGACACAGACCTTTGTACAATGCTTTACACTCTCAGATCAGTCATAACTCCAAAAAAATTAGACAAAACCATTGTTTGTTACTAGGAAGTATAACAATACGAACAATTTTTTTGTTTTTCAGGGAATCCTTTTACAGAAAAACCTCAAAAAGCAATAACCAAGATTGTCTCAGAAGGTAAATGATATAGAACAGGAATCAAGGAATTCAATTCATTCCATAATATTATACCAAGAAACTATGTCAGCTCACTTCCAGTTGAGCTGATGAAATGAAGGTAATGAAATATCAGAAGAAATGATAAGAACAAGATGTGCACAAATTTCAGCCAAAGAATTTTTTGGTCAAAAAGTAGCCAACTAAATGCATACTCCTAGAATAAAAGTTATGGACGACACTAAACAAAAACAAACACCAAAAGATTCTCAAGATTCTGTGACCAAAAGATGGGCAAGGAAATCAAACAGAAAGTGAGAGGGATTAAGGAAGAAGACCAAACAGGATCTGTTTGATACTCGAGAAGAAGTTGCTCAAATAAGGTAAAAGTAAAATAAAGTAAAGGGTTGAAGCCTCCATTAAGCTCTAGTTTAATCAGTTCTGCAAAGTCAAATAAAAGGAACAAGAAAAACGCTTTACACCAAACCTTTTCTCTCTAAATTAGAATATACTTTCAGTTACATATAATATTCTTAAACCAGAACAGGATGAAAAAGAATTTTTCCATCTCAAAACAAACATTGAAGCTACCCATTTGTTGAAACTGAACAATGAAGTCAAGAAACCTAATCACAACCTAAGAACCTCGAAAAAAAACACAAACAGACAGATATAAAACCAAAACAATTCATTGTAACACCGATTAAACCCACAATTCCAAGGTTTTTCAGAAAAGTACTGAGAACCAAAGGGCAGAGACGCGATCATTAAAAAAAATCCGAACTTTACTACAACCCATAAACATTCACACCCTCTGCAGAACTCATACCAAATATCTTCCATTAACAACCAGTAAAACCCAAAAACACACGAGCTAATCAGTCAGTCCTCTAGCAAAACCCCAAAACAAGCACAAGATATATATAAAAAAGGGAAAAAAGAAAACCCAAAACGTAAAAAGCTATAAGAAAGAGAAAGAAGGAAAAGTAAACGCACCAAGGGTTGAGCTAAGGAGATGAAGAAGAAGAGTTGTTGGGGGCTTTGATATGAGCTTTAAGTCTCATAAATGGGATTAAGAAAGAAGAAGGAGATATGAAAGTTTAGAGGCGTTTCTGGGATGGTTCTTGGAGAGAGAGTTGTGGACAGGAAACGAATGGAAAACGAGTACAACGAGTTGAGCAATGGAAATGAGAGGGTAAAAGAAAAGGAAACAGAGGATTGGTCTTTTCTCTCTCCGCTGTTTTATCAGTTTCTGTTTGTTTCTTGTTCTATTCAAGTGCCCTGCACACACCAACGTATTTATTTTTGCTATAGGTTTTGTAAACGCGGTCAACGGAGGATGTTTTTTCTATACACGCTTTGCTTGTCGTACACGTGTCCAAGATTATTTTATTTATTTAAATATATGTATGAGGTCAAACAACAAATCAACGTGCTTCTCGCTATGTTATGTATGCTTTGGTGATTAGTAATTTCGACATTTAAATAGTGTAGCCTATGACAATTATTTTGTTTGTGTTTGTGTTTGTGATGGTTACACAACACCTAAATAAAATATAATGGAGATAGTATTTTGTTGACGTGCCAACTAATTCGATATATTCTTTTATAAAAATTCATGGTACTTGTAACATATTAACAAGTGCGACTATTGGTAGACTAATTAATTGTTTAGATAATTTGTTCTCTTTGATTAAGTGAATGTAAATGCTACAGTTTTCGCTCGGTAAATTATTCTTTAAATATTTATGTGTACTAGAAGTTTTTTTTGAGCGAAGATTCAAACACTTTATTGCAAATCACGATTCAAAAGTTCAACAATTACATCGGGACAATTTTGACCGACCCAACCATCAAGACCCACAACCAACTTCGATGACAAAGCATGAGCTACGCTATTAGCCGATCTTCTAACATGGCTAAACTCCATAAAACTAAATCTCCCCAAAATAGATTTAATATCACCTATGATCAATCCAAAGGCACTGGTAAAAATCTCCCCTCTAGACTGTATTGCTTGAATGACTGAAGCCGCATCCGATTCAATGATCACTTCACGTCATCCTCTTTCTTCAACCCATAACATCGTTTCACGAACAACCATTGCCTCCGCCTCCCTTGTTGTCGGCCTCCTCCACCACCATTTCCTTCTACTGCCTCATACCACCCCTCTCCAGTCCCGTACAACCCACCCTACACCACATTTCCCAACACTCGCAAACAACGTTGTTGAACCGCTTAGGTCACCTCCTTCCTCCACGCCATTTGCTCGCCTCCACCCCTCCCACATCAATGTCGATAATGCAATGACCTTTGTTACCCCCAACCATCCTTTCCCCATACTCCGTTATTCCTCGACCACCACAAACTCCATGCAATATACAACGCCTTAGCCAACACCGACTTCTCACCCGTACGGACCAACTCCACAAACCAATCATTCACAGTGGCATACCCCAGCAACAATTGACTCATACCCACCCTCTGCCAAACCAATTTTGCAAAGTTACATCCAAATAAGAACTGCTCCCGATCTTCCGCCACCAGCCTACACCGCGGACAGCTGCAATTACCACCACTCTTTGGCGCCCTAGCTCTCTCATTATCAGTAGATAGCCCGTGAGAATCCTCCACCCGAAATGCTTCACTTTCGGTTGGACCGCTACATGCCATACTTTTAGCCATTGAATCGGCTGGTGTATGTTATAAGAGGCACTAGAACAAGAGAGGAAGCTACTCTTAACCGAGTATTGTCCCGACTTATCTCCAACCCACATCCATTCATCAGGGCGACCACATCTGCTCGGTTTAATTGTACATATCGCCTCTCTTTCCTGCTGAGAAAACCATATACTTAGCAAACTCTCCATCTATTCACCCATGCACATCAATAAGTCCAGACACCGTTGCGTTTTCCATACCCACCTCCGGTCTCGATTGAATCAAGAACCATGGCAAACCAGTCACCCAGGGGTCCTTGAATACTCTCGTTATCTCCCCCGACCAATAAGAATTGAACAACCCTCTTTCAAAAACGATTGTTCCGCCATGAAGCTCCTACACACAAAACTTGGAGCATAACTCAATCTAGCAATCAAATATGTGCCCGACGGAAAATACCGGCCCCAAAACACACTGCTGAACAACGACGACAAATCCGATATAAGCCTTCACCCATGCTTTCCAAATAGAGAGAGATTCATTTTATGAAAAGATTGGAATCCTAATCCTCCAGCTCCTTTCTGATCACATGATTTATTTCAATTCACCCAATGCACTGATTTTTCCCCCAACCAAAATTGAAACACTAACCTTTCTATCTCATCACAAATCGTCTTTGGGAATAAATAGATTCCTATAACATAACTCGACACTGCTTGGATTACCGACTTCACTAAGATCTCTTTCCCGGCTCTTGACAACCACCGAGCATTCTAACTAGTTAGCTGAGCGCAGATTCGATCAACAATAGGCTGAAACAATTCATATTTCTTTCTCCCACATCCAATTAGTGCACCCAAATACATATCAAAATGTGGAACAAGTCTCACACCCAACACCTCCGCTAAGTGTTCCGTTGTAGCTTGCTCGACATTCCCGCTACACCACATACTAGATTTGTGAAGATAAAAAATTGCCTCGATCGACTTTCATAAAATGTTAGCACACCTATTACATTCGAAACCTCCCTCTCCGTTGCCTTACAAAAAAGCACTGAATCGCCAGTGAAGAATAAGTGTGAAATAGTCGAAGCACCCCTTGCTATTTTGTATCCGTGTATAAAATCGGCCCGCTCTCTTCTTCATAAAATAGTCAAAAGATCTTCGACAGAAATAAGAAACAGATATGGAGAGAGTGGATCGCCTTGCCTCAACCCCTTCCCCGGGCAAAATTCCTCAAACAGCTTGTTATTCAAAGATACTCGAAATCGAACGAACTTAACACAAAGCATTACCAAATTAGTCCAGTGCCTATCAAAACCCAATGCATCAAACATCACCTCCAAAAATTGCCAATGTACCCAATCGTATGCTTTCGCCATATCAAGTTTAATTGTCGTCCATCCCGTTTTGCTCCTCGACTTGTGATTTAACCAATGAAATATCTCATTAGCTATACTCACATTATTCGTAATGAATCTTCCAAGAATAAAAGCGCTTTGATTTTCCGATATAACACTTGGTAACACTACCCGAAACCTGTTAGCCAACATTTTCGACACAACTTTATAAATAATATTACATAATGAGATAGACCGTAAGTCACCAATAGTCTCGGGTCCCTGTTTTTTAGGAATCAAAACTATCGATGTATTGTTCATTCTGGGAGGTAAAAACCTTTTATTCACACAACGTAGGCCTTAAGTCAGTTACCTCGGGTCCCACGATATGCCAATATTTTTGAAAGAACATCTCATTCATCCCATCCAGCCCCGTAGCTTTGTCCAGATGCATCTCGAATACTGCCTCCCGCACTTCTTCCACTGAGAAATGTGATAATAGTGCCTCATTCTGCTCATTTGTAATCATCCGCACCACACCTTCACATTTCGGCGCCCCACCTTGTCCTGAATCCGAAAATTGTCTTATAAAATACTTGGTTATATAGCCTCCCAACTCTTACTCTCCTTCCACCCATGTACCATCTTCCTTTCGCAGCATGTCAATCTTGTTATTTCTCCTTCTATTCGACGATGCATTGTGATTTTTTTTTTTTGTATTTAAGTCACCCTATTGCAACCATAAGTTCTTGGCTCGTTGTTTACAAAAGGTGTTTTGTTGCCGGAGTAACTCCAATCTAAAAAGAGATTTTTTTATTTTTTTTATTTTGTGAAACTTGAGGTTCAACCTACTAGTCAAACTAAATATTATGTGTAAATTTTGTTGATCAAATCTGAGCTGTCTCTTTTTGAGAATAACATATGAAATTTCTCTAATGTCAAAGTTAGACTTCAGTATAAAATCAATATTTTTAACATCGAATATAGTATTGCCAATTTATATTATCACTCACTGCCTATGACCTCATATGTTATGGTGGGATGTGGTGTTTTTCCGTACAAAGGTTATTTTATCTTTTTTTTTTTTTTATATGTGATTTACTTTCATGTTTCTTCATTGGAATTTTAGTTGTAAGTCTTAGTTTTGCATCATTGGAGTTTTATACAAGGGAAAAGTACTAAGGAGTTGAAGCCCCCTAAGAGTGAGGGTATGCATTCTTCCCCCGCCGATCGAGGAGTTGGAGCTCATGAGGATGAGGGTGTGTCATCATAACACTTTCAAATCAAAAATAGTGAAATGTCACCACTTTGCGCTTATTGTTGCAATCATTTCATGTTTTGTGCTATAATTTGTGCATCTTTTTAGCTTCCCCATATAAGAGACAATAATTACAACCTTTTTAGACTGTCTCTGTATTATTTGGAGTTATGTTGAGATCGTTAATTATCATTGGTAGTGGTTATTTTTTCAAGACCTGATATATTATTTCTTTGTGTTTGTGCTTAAGGTGTTTTGGATGGGTCGTGTTTTGCAGCTTCTGCTGAGGGTTGTTCTCGAGGTCGAGGTTATTACTATGTGCTTGAATTGTTTTCCTACAGTACTTTCCTCTGGGCTTGGAGGCGGGCAAAAAAATAGTGATTCGCTCGTTGTGCATCTGAGGATCAGTCGGGGTGTTTTTATTTTTTATTTTTGATACAGAAAGGTGCTGAAATCCTATCTTACAACGACCTAAGGAACCTTCAAAGAATATACATACAAGTTTGAACAAGGAACCAATAGTGTTCATAAAAGAGACTTTGCCTCTTAACCCTAGCCTAGGGCTTTTGGCACC
>JAYMTK010003384.1:0-12360 GCA_036897405.1 Pelargonium myrrhifolium | reverse complement strand
CAAATAAATTGATCATGTGCCAAGCACATGATCAAACAATGTCATTTTCCGTCAAGTGTAACTGACGGAATGACTTTTGCATACTTCAAAATAGTCTAAAGTCATGAAACATAATTCAAAAGTGCATTGTGTAATACTTAATACGTGCCTTATGTATTTACCCAAATAAATACCACTCATAAATGTAGTTGCTAAAATTTGCAAGACCAAGTCATCAAATTTTGTTATTACAAGTTACAACAATCTATTAAATTTGGATTTTATTACATTATTTAATAAAGCACGTCGTACATTATGCTATGCCTTGAGCAATAAAAAAATAAATAAAAAATAATGATGCCCAACCCAAGTACTTGTATTGTATGCGATTATCAGAGATGTAAGGGGATTCAGATTTATTCTCAGAATCCAAACAGAAATTTTCCTACAGCGTTTTTCACATTTTCTAGGTGGTCTCTTCTTTTTCTCCGAGAAAATTGTTTTGCCTGCTACATTCCACTTCCACATTAGCTCTTGTGTTCCCACTGTTTGGTTCCTCAGAAAATGAAAACACCAAAAGAAAACCAATTACTGCAAAACCCAAACCCAAAGACTTTTCAACTTCTTCACCATTTCATTGAACACCTCAACTTTTTAGTCAGACCATTCTCCGACAGAAATTGTTTTTCCTAAAGCCCATCTCTCTCTTTTTCCTCCTTGTATTTTCTTTTTCGTTTTCCTTTGCTTTCTCGGCAACCAAACACCCAGAAGAGAGTACAATATCTGCTGTTTTCTTCTCTGGGTGCGATTTTGAGGTTGTTTCGGGTCATGGGTTTGCTTTGATTCGCTCTGAAATGGCGGACTCGGGTAAGGTGCGGCTGGTTCGGTGCCCAAAGTGCGAGAAGCTCCTTCCGGAACTCGCTGATTATTCTCTCTACAAGTGTGGAGGTTGTGGAGCTGTTCTTCAAGGTACGATTTTTTTTGGTCTAATGTTTTCTTCTTCTTTTGTATTTGTTGTTAAGAACATGGTTTAGTCTTAAAATATCTTTTTTTCTTGATTTTATTAGGCATATCTGTTGAATGATCTTTGTTTCTGTCTTCAATTTACCACTCTGAGAAAGTATTGGAAAAATATAGAAATCCTAGTTTTGAGTTCTGAAGTTTCTGTCTGTTGTGTATAATCCATGTAACAAAGCTTGATTTTCTCTAAATTATCAGTTTAATGTTTCTACATTTTCTCAGCAACCGAATGGGGTAGTAGTAAATTAGACTTTTTATGGGAGCATTCTTGTTTTTCTGAGTTTTAAGAGTGGAGTTCATGTTTTCTTAATTCACAGCTAAGAATAAATCTCGTGAGACTGATTACTTATCAGAAAAGTCTGATGAAGAAAAGGCAGAAAGAGGTTCCTCGAAATCGGAGAATTTGACTGAGGAAGGGCAAGTCCATTTAAATGATGCTGTGGACACAGATGTTAAGTCTAATGCTGGCCGCTTGGGACGTGATCAAAAGGGTTTGGAGAAGGATGATGTTGGGTACGCTGAGATGGATAGAAATCAATCTAAGCTTACAACAGGAAAATGGGCTGCAAGCAATGGTCTTGATGTGGACATCAATAGAGAACAACTGGAATCAAATTCCCAAATTGGTTATGCAAGTGGGTCTCAGAGATCAAGAAAGATGCCTGATTGGCAAATTGGGGAGAGACGCAAGATGGAGGGTTTGCAGAGAAACCCAAGAAGTGACGCTGAAGGTTTGAGGTTTCCGACTTCGAATCATATGGATGAGGGGCCATCTAATTATCATGCAAATTCTTCTTACAGTTTTGGGGAATCAGCAACGAGTCACAATGATCCTGATGGAGTTAGTAGAGTTCAGTACCTTGAACAAGATCGAGTTGTGCTTCTGAGGAAGCTGGATGAGCTGAAGGATCAACTTAGTCGGTCTTGCGATGTGGGCGACAATCCAAAAGAGAAGATTCGTCTCCATAGTAGAATGGTTCCCACAGATCCCTACAGTAACTCTGATACTTGGCTTCCTGATGGTTCATTGGGGTCAAGTCAAGCTTCAATGCAATTTCTTGGGCCGGAAAAACATGTTCAGGGACCCCCATATTTCAATCATTGTCCCGAGCCATATCCTTATACTAATACGCATGAAATGGCAATGCATGGAGTTTATCCTTCTAGGCATCTACCTAATCATATGCCTGGATATGGAGATCCTTTTGCACCCCAAATTGTCAACAGAGCTCAACACCAGTTACATGGTCATTACCCGCAGCAATCGTCTCATCCATACTATTCTGGGCAGTACGTTGATACCAATCCTGCATCATTTGACCCATATCCTCATAATACAATCTTTCACCAGCCTTCCTGCTCTTGTATCCAGTGCTATAACAAACATCACCGAGCTTCAGTGCGTGTTACACCTGCTGCTTTTAGCAATAAAAGATTCCCTGACATGCCAAGTAATTCCATGTTGTACCCGAAGGAAAATCCCACTGCATTTGGTCCGCGTGTTCGTAATTCAAAGGCCTCCGTTCCTCCTCCGTTGATTTCTCGTGAACCCCAAACTCATACAAGATGGCCGAGTGATGTTAACTCTGAAATGGGTGGTTTTGTTCATTACCGGCCTCAAAGGGTGGTGTTAGCCAGTGGTGGCCGCCGTTGTCGCCCAATAGCTGGCGGTGCTCCGTTTATAACTTGTAACAACTGCTTTGAACTGCTGCAAGTTCCCAAGAAAGTACTGCGTATGATGAACAAACAACAAAAGATACAGTGTGGGGCCTGTTCTACAGTAATAAATTTTGCTATTGTAAACAAGAAACTTGTTCTTTCTGTTCATGAAGAAACAAAGAGAAGTCCTACGGATGTTGATGGCTACACTAATGAAATGGTGAAGAATGGTACATATTCTCACGATCCTGTCAAGCGGACCAATGTTACTTTCTCTTCTGATGATTTTGATAATTCTGGCTATGAATTTCAGTCACTAGATAGAGAACCTGCTTCACTGCCTAATGGACAGGTTTTAAACTCAAGCAAGCCTCAGGAAATGCAAACCTATAATTCTTCATCTCCTAGTACCTCTGAGGATGGAGACAGTCCAGACAGCTTAATTGCTTCAGGGGAGGGGGTCGATTCTGTTCAGCTGCCTATCAAAGCTGCTCGGTCTCCACCTCCCCCTGGTTCACCTCTTAAAGAACATTTTGACTTTTCTTCAAATAATCATGCTGTGAACCGATTTGGAAATGGAAGCCGCAGTAGTCGTTCTGATCATGAAAAGGTTATGCCAAACAAGATTGCAGTTCGACAGAATTCTGTAAAAGAGTCAACTCTAGCAACTGAAATGGAAGTGTCATTCAATGAGTACTCTAATACTGGCATCTCTCAGTATTCTGGGGACACAAGCCGAGAAGAGGAACGACCTAGAACGAACAAGGGGGTTGAATCATTTTTTGCAAATATCATCAAGAAGAGCTTTAGAGATTTTTCTCGATCTAGTCAAACAGGGGACCAGGGCAAGACTAATGTTTCAGTAAACAGGCATACCCTGTCTGATCGGCTGGTTAAAAAGGCTGAAAAGCTCGCTGGACCAATTCAAACAGGAGAGTATTGGTAAGCATGATCTTGCAAACACCTGTACATTAATTCTATATGTACATCGTTTGGGTTTATGACTATAGTTATATCTGTGATATTCATGCATGCCTAATAAGAGGGTAAAACAAACATTTTCATCGATTACCGTGTAGTTTTAATTTATACAGAAAAAGAACAAATATAAATCAAATATGATTTTGCCAGACCTGGATGCCTGGTGGTGCAACTTCAATTTTAAAAAGAGTCACCTGCTTGCAGATTCAAAGAAGGGTCCTCACTTAATGTTTAATGGGGCCCATCTGATTTTTTTACGTATTGATTAGCTAATTAAATCCTATTTGGATCATACCTTGGACTGATTTATATGCTGGCTCCGAATTCATGTACTAGAAACTCAAATTTAAAAAAAAAAAAATTGTTCAAGAAAATCACAATATGTATTCCTCATACTTGTATTATGCTAATGGGTTTACAATTTTCCCATTCCTTAAACCAGGTATGATTCCCGAGCTGGATTCTGGGGTATCATGGGCGGACCTTGTCTTGGAATAATTCCTGTAAGATCATCTAATTCTGTTACAGAAGTTGGTGAATTTAGTCATTGGTGATTGATCTTATTTACTAATACATTATTGAAACCTGTCTTTCCTTATGCAGCCATTTATTGAGGAATTCAGTTATCCCATTCCAGAGAACTGTTCTGGTGGAACTACTGGTGTTTTCGTAAATGGAAGAGAGCTTCACCAGAAAGATTTGGATTTGCTTGCTAGTAGAGGGCTTCCAACTGCTAGAGACAGATCTTACATTGTTGAGATTTCTGGTAGGGTTCTAGACGAGGACACAGGTGAAGAATTAGACAGCCTCGGCAGACTTGCACCAACGTAAGTGTCAATGCTCTTATAATTGTCTTCTTTAGTTAAAATCGTTTAGAATATGAAAGGATGTTCTATTATTTGATGCTTGCTTTTATGTATATGTCATAGAAGAGATTGCGAATGTGTTTGGTAGGAGTATATATTCATCTGCTAGGACTGATAATTTGACTGTTTTATATCATGGAAAATATTTGAAACTCGGATATGTTATACCTGGACTGAGTTACATTGTTTTCTGAAGCGCATTAAGGATAGATCGAGCATGATGGTGGTAAATTGAGAGTTGAAATACAAGTAGAACTTAAAACTAACTTAAAGATGTAATACAAGTGAGCAAGAAGGTTTTCTCTATCTTCAAATGAAAGAAGGCTCACACAGATAGCTACTATAATTTGGCTCGTCATCAAATATTTACTCTCAACTAGTGTTATATATTAGTTAAAGCACTACTGACATGTGACATTTGAAACAGAGTTGAGAAGGTAAAGCATGGTTTTGGCATGAAACCTCGAAGAGCAGTGGCAGAACATATGTGAGTGAGGAGATGACGAGGTCTTCACCTTGGCTTCTTATGCAGCAAAACCTGAAGCCATACGAATACGATTGGTCATCCTGTGGAAGGACATAGATATAATTGTGGTCAGAGAGTTTATTTGGTAGGCGTGTTCCTTGTGTCTCAAAGCTATTTGTTTATCACTGCAGTACTCAATTTATGTTTGATTTGTTTCAAGTGCTGGTAACCTCTAGATGGAAATTTGTAATGGTTTTATTGCTATGCAAGTAAATTCTGTAATATCTTGCGCATTATATATATATACTTGTTGATTTTTCTTCAGTCACAGATGATCAGCTGGTCATCTTATTTGTTTACTAAAGATGGCTGATTGGTTCTTCCTCGGAAAGGAAGATCAAAACTGATAATGTGTACCTTGAATAATGGTTCTCATCTGAAAGTAGCTCCATTTTCATTTGAAGGAATATAATAAGAACCTTTTGTAATGGGTTGAGTTGATGTGTTTGAGAATGAAACTCGACCAAGAGACACAGGAAATGTATTCAAAAGGGACGAGCACAAGCTCACACATTCATTACTTCTTTTTTTATCAGCGAAAAGGCACTTATATTAGTAGCTCCCGAGAGGGAAACAAAGTACATATACCCAAGAAGACTAGCAAAAAAAAACTGAAACAAAAACTGATGACAAATACAATTAATTCGAATGAGAAAGGAGGGCAAGGATGGGTTGTGCTCCACACATTCATTACTCTTATAACAGTATAGTCAAAACTCAATATTATTAAACACTAGAGCCATTTTTCCTCTTTTTCTGAATCACGTTCCATGATAGTTGTCAACTTCACAGACTCCCTCTTCTTGTTCCACTAATTCCTCCACTCTCCTTATTGTCTAAAACAATGACACTTTTTTTCACACTTGTTTTGATACAGAATGCACCTAAATGATGCTTTAACTAGTTGATGGATCAACACTAACACATTAGAACATTAAAACATTCTCATTCTCAAGTTGGGGAAATATTAAAACATTCACAATTATAAATACCTTAGTTTCACTTTCAGCAACAAAGATAGCCAATTTCACTCACAACATGATTCAGAGTTTTGACATTATTAACTTTCACTGAAATAGAATTGTAAGAAGTGCAACTTTGAGCTTAAGTTTTGTCACAAAAGTTTCAACTTTTAGACAAAAACTCACATAAAGAAAATGCATCTCCTGCAGACCTCTCTCTCCCTTCATTTCTACTTGGTCTGTGGTTGGGTATTTGCATTGCTCTTTTCAGGCTTTAGGAATCGATGCTGCAATTTCCAAAATATGTGTAGATGAGATGTTAGTCCATTATGTTTTGCTAAATAAGATTTATCATTTATCAACATTACATATGATAAAAGGATAAGCATACTTCATGCAAGAGCATCTGAGTAAAACTCCACAAAAGACAGCAAAGTGAGGAAATACATAAACAAGCAAGAAAATGACGATCATAATTTGATTTTTTTTCTTCTTCAGAAGCCATAAAATTTCTAAAAACACACACAAGCATGATTAGGTAGCGTTTAGATTAGTATTTTTATTTAGGATTGGGAATCAAGAATGAGAATGGGAGCTAGGTTTCCATTATTCAAATTTGGATTAAGACATGGTCATGTAAATGGCTTTGGAATGAGAATGTTCCCATTCCCATTCCTATTCTTGAATACCTTTCTCATTCCAAAATTTTAATACAAACGCTACCTTAGTGAAAGCGAATGCTTGCAAAATAGTTGTTGGCATTAGCTTTTCACTATTCAAAACTTGCCAAACAAATGCGAGTTGAGTTAATATGGTCCTAAAATTAGGTGGCTAAAGATAGGATAGCAAAATAACGACAATAATTTATACCAGCAAAAACAATACCAAGCTGGGGGCTTATGGATAAAATGCAGCAAACCTAATCTACCCACAATCCTAAGTTAAGTCTTTTAATTGACTCAAATATCTACACAACCCAATAGGAGACAAATCTACGTATTTAATGATGTTAAGGACGATGTAGACATAATTTAATGCAATATGTTCAGCCTATTCACGTGTCTCCAAATATATACATCTTGAGCACAAATGCACAATAATATTGGCTACTATCTAAACTGTCCAGAAGAAACTGTGGAAAGGGCATATTGTCGTTTTAGTTGTGATCAACATCTATTTTACCCAATAAGGAAAAATAATTGGTTTCACACTTCATAACATTGGTCCATGGAAACACTACAACTCCAGTGCAGCAAAAGCACATCCATGTAAATTTGGAGCAATCAAAGCAAACACATGATCAATTAATCGAACAAATTCAAATTTCAAACTCAGTTGGATCATATAATGGCTCAGGCAAAAGAAGCAAAAACGAAAATAAATGGATCTCTAATTTTATCAATTAACTGCTCTAAATTCCAATCAGGTGGATTACGTTAGCTGCAATTCAAAACTAAAACATCCACACACGCGCACGCGCAAAACAATTTCTTCGATTCCCTGACATTTCCTCACCAACCAAACAATTTCTAAGAACGAGGTTCCCAATAATTAACCAGATCTAAGTTCAATAATGAATTACGAAAAGGTATTAGTCAAATAAATGAATCGATTCATATAAAATGAAATCGTATAACAACACAGCATAATTAGATCGATGGAGAGTAGAAGGTGTTACGTTATCAACGAAGAGGTAATGGGAGACGACGACAGCTCCGACGATAGAGCCCAAAATAGTGACCGGTCCGGTGAGCAGACTCCATTTTCTGTATATCATCTTTCTCTTCGACTGGGTTTCAACTTTCCGGTAACTGCTCTCCAATCGATTCTCGCCAGAAACCTATTATGTGCAACGGAATGGAAGCATTAGCACCAAGTTAAATGCTTTTATCAACTGGGCTTGCCTAGGCCCATCAAGTTTGCACCGGACCTACTTGTATGAGACTGACTAAGTTAAATGCATTTATGAACTGGGCTTGACTAGGCCCATCAAGCTTGAACATATTTGGTGCTAAAACTGGAGTTACTGTAATAAATGAAATTGTAATATCTTGATCTGTTGTAGATTGAAATCAAAGGTAGTAAGTACTTTGGTGTATTATTCCTTGCGAACAATTTCGACTCTATGTCTCATATTTAGTATTAATTAATTATAATTCGATTATCGTAGGTGCTTTGAACTCAACTACTCTCTCGGTCCAAAATGAGTGTCTTATTTCAAACGAATTTTTGTCTCAAAATGAGTGTTTACTTTCTCTTTTTAGAAAGTTGGTTAGTTTTGCATGAATTGTCAATAATATCCTCATAATAAGTTAGTATCTATTAACTCAAGATCCTGAGGATATAAGAGTAAATATACCACACTAACTAATTTTTTTTAATTTTTTCCAAAATAAAAAAGAGCACACTCATTTTAAAATTAAAACAGATGGAGTAGTTAATAACATAAGAGCCCACTAGAGAGAGGCATAACTAATGACTAATGTAGTTAGCATTAACCTTAAAGCACATTAATCCTCTCCATTTATCAATTCAGATGCTAGTTGTGAGCAATACACAAACCTTTCTCCATTTGAAAACCTCCAATTTGAATTTGATTTTCGCTCGTACATTGCTTACTTTTACTTAACGTGCTTTTAGTTAGTAATAGAAAACTCCAATTATTGATTAAGTTGTTATTTCTTTTGAGACTATTGAGATGATAATTCAATCTTTAAATTACTAATTCCGAGTTCTTGAGCATCGGTAACTTAGACTTGTTTTAGTCCTATGTCGGAGACTTGAGTCATTTTATGGTTAGAGATTTTGAGTTCTTTAACCTTTATTTTTGTTTTTGTATCTAATGCTCCAAGTTAAATTTGTTTGTGCATGCACGTTTTTGTATCTAATGCTCCAAGTTAACTTTGTTTGTGCATGCACAAGGTCGACAATAGTAGCTCAACCTAAAAAGATACTTGAGTATTTCAAATATATCAAAATATTTTGCAACAAGCGCAAACTTGTGTAAGGCCAGAAACACCAAAGCATTCACCCATTTAATGTCTCACTTGATCGATCACACCAGGCTCAAGAATTATACATTCCATAAAAAAAATTTATATAAATCTCTATGGAACTGCAAATCTTAGCAATGTGGGATTTCTATTTATCGTGTACTTTCTCGATTTTAGATAGATATACTAAATCATCTTATCAATTGTGGCTTTGAGTAATCTTATCATCTTGGATTGCTCGAAGATGATAATTGTAGAGACATCATTTAGACCATTGAAGTTTTTGTCGGTGAATGAATTTGCTTGCAACAACAAATAAAAAACATTCTTTTGACCATTGAAGTTAAAGAATTGGTGGAATATAATGGTTGTTCAAGGTGACGATGAATGAGAAAATCAGCAAAGAGGTCTTGTACCAACAACCCGTAACGAAGTTCGAATTGGATTAGTTTATAAATCTAGGAAATCTCAAAAGAGGCATACAGGTGACAAATCCGAAAATCTATTGTCTCTGAAAGTTGATGTTCGAGAACTCGAATTTCCATTAGTTTATTTTACTCAAATTTTCATTTATAGATAGATAATTATATTTTAGAAATACTTTAAATATATTATGTACGAATGGGTATGGTGAAAAAAATAAAAAGACATTTTATTACTGATCGTTGACAGAAAATACAAGATCTACCATAGGGAAAATGGAATAAATTAAATCCCATATTCCTCCTAGCAATTAAAAAGAAAAAACCTATCTAGCTGGCTAAGCTTAAGTTTTTCCAAAAGATGTATAGTCTCTAGCTAGCAAATAGCTTCCACAGCAAGTCTGTTGACCATGCTGCATGTGGTTGATCCGAAAGTATCCTCAGAAACATCAATACAACAAGTTTCCTTCCCTAAGCACATCTGCAATAAAACAAAATAATATAAGTTTAATTTGTGGACTCCATTTATATATAGCGCTACAAGAAAAGCTGTGATCAATTACAGATTTTTTTTGTAGCTGATTGAATCAGCTATGGATCAACTACAAGTAGGTGGCCGTAGCTGTTGGACGGATAGCTGATTACAGAGTAGGTGGGCATAGAGAATTGAAATAAATAGTTAATTACCTGTTGAACAATGGGCAGTGCATCATTTGTGCCTTCACAACTGCTTTCCTCAAATGAACCACATGTGCCTTGTGGGTTGCCGAAGCTAGCAAATTGAATTGCAGATATTGGACGACCTTGGCATGATAATTCCAATGTATTGTTCACGTAAGCGTTCCCGCACGCCTTTCCAATACTAACTGTTTGAAAATTCACAAGGGATGGATTGCCCCCAAACTCTTCAAACAACACTAATATATTCGCATCGTCTTTCATAAAAGATCGTGGGACATGGTACCTATTGCATACAAGTATTATGTCAATCAATTAACACGTACTAGTTATTTCATATTTTTACGTTTGCGATTATTTGTATTTTATAACCCTTATGTACATACCATCTTTGTGTTGGTTGACCACAATTGGACAAACATTTTGAATTGGTGTAAGAGCCACGATAATCACATACATCATAGCTGCAACCATCCTTATCAGCAATATAACTAGGCCAATATCGACCAATGCTGTGACCATTCACCCAAGCCTCACCCTTACCCAATCCTTGCATATCTACCACCACTGGATCGGTTCCTAATGGAGCTTTGAAGGTTGTCTGTACGTCATCGTAGGTACAAATACAATTAATATATATGAGTAATGTATTAAAAAATTAACAAATACATATTTATCATAGATATAGTTTGATGAATATTTGTATATATATATACCTTGTACCAAGTCATCGTTCTGTTGATAGGAACGTCTTGAGTTTGCCATTTAGATGCATGACGTGAGTCTACATCGTATATCTTGTTCTCAATTCCATGCATTCCCACTTTGTATGTCCATTTGTGTTTTGATAAATCTTTAATAATCATCTCGTCTCCATTCTTTCTCCCAATCAACTCAACAGGGCCAATTATTCCATTGGCAACCATATCAAAATAGGGTCCGTAGTTCTGCGTGCATATTCAAGACCATTAAGTCATTTTTCGTTATTTTTTAATTAATTTCATTGTTAACTAATAACTATAACATAAAAATAAAATTATATATATACCTGAAATCCCACTGTAGCACTTAATAATGCAATCAAATTTCTTTTTCCTTTGTTCAACTTCACCTTTTGTTCAAAGACCGAATGAGATACACCATAAACAGCCCACTGTGAACCTACATTATCAATATTTCAATACAAGTCAAAAACACATTTTAAACTTATGTACACATCATGCATAATATTTCAATACAAGACGTATGTACGTAATTATATTGTATATAAATGAAATGCATATTACATACCAATGTGATGTCCATTAACATACGCATGTATTACTTCGCCGGTAGCATTCACACGAATTGACATATCATCACTCCAAACAGGATCATCTTCCTTTATATTTACACTGAATACATTTAATTAAGTTACTTGGTGGTTAACTACCATAAATAGTCACTCTCATCACTAGCAACAACTTTCTGATCAATGAGTTGGTTTGCGAAAATGTGACTTTTTCCATGCAATACCATCTCACCAATATTCTCAGGCCTCCATGACCAACCAAGAGATGTTGGTTCATCTTCAGCTTCATTTTTCTTCTTCATCATGATGGAAGTTTGAGTGTTCACCTACAAATATATTTGAAAATAATTATAGTAATTGAAAAAAATAACTATATATAGTACTAATTAATTATTACCTTTGCAGTATTGTATGTTTCAGTGTTGCAATCAGGAAGAATGGAAACAGACCAAGCTGGAACACTATACACATTTCCTTGGAACAAGATATTAGCATCAACAGTGCTGTTTGCATTTGACAAGAAGCAACTTAATGTTTCATTGGTTGCATACATAGTCACCTAATTAATTATTTCAACAATACAAATAAAATTAGTTAATTAGTATATATATGACGAAATGTTAACACATGAATATACATATATAACATCGATCTTACTGCAAGAGAGTTCCCCAAGTCGGTATTAGAAATGTTTCCTTGAGTGAGCGTTGTCTCCATAGATCTTAAAATCAAATGCAATTGCTTCAAATGTCCCTATTTGGGTTGATTTAAGTTGCCTATCATGAAAACGAAATGAATACCCTTTATTATTTGTTTGATAAGCTAAACTTATTGGAGGTATCTAGCTAGTATATATAATAAAATGAAAATTTGATTAGTACTTAATATTGAATTACCATATTCGTCAAGAGGAGCATCATAGTCATATGAAGTAGTGATATATGGACCACCGGCAGTTCTACCAAAGTTGGTTCCACCATGAT
>JAYMTK010003383.1:0-12360 GCA_036897405.1 Pelargonium myrrhifolium | reverse complement strand
GGCATTGCCCCCTATGAAAAATAAATTTTTTTATTACAAATCAAAAAAAAAAAAAAAAAGAAGCATGTTACAACTCTAGTGAAACACGAATTTACGCAATCAGTGGATCGATCTTGAAGACAGCTAGCTAAGACGAAGACGATGGATGCTTAAACATAGAGGGGACCCTTTTTCTGCCAAAACGGGAAGCACACATGACACATCACTACCTGTTCATGTTAATTTAGGTGAATTTAGGAGCGAGGATGATTAATGAGCATTTTACTCCCTATTTTCGGTGTAATTCAAAATGAATGGGCAGTTTTGGGTTGTTACCAAAATGAAATCTCAATTAAGAGGGAGGAGCTGCCTTATTTAATGAAAAAACAGTAAACTTGTAGCTGTCATTTTTTATTTTTCAGTAATTGAGTAGAAATTAGACTGTTGTGCTACATTAGCCAACCTCAGAGGAGATGGCTGGTTCTCAGAGTTAGTCACAGTTAAAACTCTCCACTCATCTCCATAGTGTTTACCTGTGTTTAGTTGAGATTGAACCCGAGAGCTTTTCTCACACACTCGACTTGCATTGTCGACTAAGCCACTGCCCATTAATTATACAAGTACTTTTGTTTGTTGATAAAAAAGTAAAATAATAGACAATGCATGATAAGAGAAGTGGGAGAGGACCAAGTTGCCTGAGATACTGAGATTGAGGATTGTAATCATAGAAATAGAATGTTATGTAAATTGAGATATATAGGAATTAGTGGATGATGGCATAGCACTAAGAGGAAGAGGAAGAGGAAGAGGAAGAGCATAAAAATGGAAGGTTGAATACAGCGAAGCAGAGAGGAGAGGAGACCCACATTCACATTCACAAACACACACACATTCTGATACAGCAAAAAAGACTGGTCTTGATTTTTCATTGGACACAGGCCAGCCTTGTCACGTCGTGGGTGCCCACTACCACCTTTTTTGTCTTCTCCTTTATCACTACTTCTCTCTAATCTAAATAAATGTTATTGTTGTTGTTGCTGTTGTTGTTCTTTATATATAAATATTAACTAATATTCCATGGATGCCTTTTCTCTTCTTCGATCTCATTCCCTTTCCACCCCCAACCAACACTTCTAATCATTCATTTTCTCGTTTCTCAGCAAGAATCTCAGGCTGTGAAAAAGTCCCACTTCTACTTGTACCATTACATAATCAACCCAACCCAACCCAGTGTTACTGTTACTACCAGTACGTGTTGTGTTGTGACACAAAAGATAAACAGTTGGGGTTTCTTGTTTTTTGATTGATTGATTGATGTGATCACCGTCTGTATCAGCTGAATCAACCAACTCTTCTTCTTTGTATTCACCGCTTCTGGGTCTCTTCTCTTCTGCAATTCTGGGTTTGTTTTAGCCTACATATACACATATATATGTCTCAACAAAGGCCATTTCAGGGTGTTAACAATGACACAACTTTCACCAAAATTTTCGTGGGCGGCTTGGCTTGGGCGACGCAGAGGGACACCATGAGGCGATATTTTGAGCAGTTTGGGGAGATCTTGGAAGCTGTTGTTATCACAGATAAGAACACTGGGAGATCCAAAGGTTATGGCTTTGTGAGTCCTCTCCTCTCCTCGATCATTTTGGCTTTTTCTTTATCATGGGGTGCTCTTGTTTTCTTTGATAGTGAAAAAAGTTTGCTTCTTTTTTGTGTTTTGACTGATTCTTCAGGTTACATTTAAGGACCCAGAAGCAGCCATGAGAGCTTGTCAAAACCCATCTCCTGTGATTGATGGAAGGAGGGCTAATTGCAATCTTGCATCTCTTGGTGCTCGCCCACCAACTCCCCAACATGGTTTGTCCCTCTTTAATTTACCTTTTCTTACATCATCTTAATTACTCATAAACCTACCCTCTCACTACCCACATTTTTATGCAAATTAATGTCAGTATCTACATTTTGGTTTCTTCACATTTCAACTTCTACAATTGATCATTTGATGATATGGTTGCAGGTGGAGGAGGACGAGGATTTAGGCCACCACCTGGATTGATTGCTCATCCCTCTTACCATGGATCCTCATCTACATTGTACCCTCAAGTTCATGTTCAACACACATTTCCTTTTCCATCTTATGGGTATGTTTATATAGTTAAGAAATCATAGGAATGTAATTATGCAGATGCATGCTTTGCTCTTTGCTGATTCTTTTCATTTCCCTTTTTTGTTCTTTGGTCTAACTTGCAGCTACAGTGGATATCCACAAGATAACATGTATCCCATGGTTAGTATGCAAATTAGTCTCCACTTTCCACTGCATTACAGTGCCTTGCACTACATGGTTCCATTTTTTAGATTAATGTAGTTTGATGTATGATTACAGAACTATAATTATGGTGTTTATGGAGGCCAGCAGTACTACACAGGGGCATCAAGGATGTTCCACAATTTCTATCCACTCTATGCTCAATATGCACAAAGTAGCCAATCTGCTCAATATCCCCAAATGCTACCATACCCTTATGTGCCTCACCAATATGCCTCTACTGGGATACTATCACACCCTTCCTCAATGCCAATGCCAATGCCAATGCCAAGTGCAACCACCAGCACAGGTAGATTACTCTAATGAAACAATTCTATATATAATTGATTCATTGATGAATTAGAAGATTAATTTCAAGGAAAAATGACGTAGGTGTAACTGGGACAGGAGTGGCGCCGTCACAGACCTCTGGAACAGCTTCTGAGCAAAACTCATCAACTTAATCTGTAATGTCGAAAACCATGTTGTTCTTACAATACTAACAACTTGCATAGAGGGGGACATTGATCAATAAGATCAGAAACACAAATTACAGTAATATTGATTGGATTAAGAAGCAGCATGCTCGATGATTACAAGATTTGGGGATTCGTCAACTGTTCTTTCTGTTCATTCGAGGAATGGCCATTGGAGATATGTACAAGGCTCACTCCACTAACAAAGTATTGTCTTCAATTCATTCTACATTCATGTCAGGTAGTATTGTCTTTTAAATTATCATCACCATCTTACATGTTGGGTCGTCTAGACTAAGATGTTAGTGAGTCCGATTAGTCGTTGGAGATTAGATTAGGAGTAGGAGAAAGCCATATTCATTTATGTCATAAGGTGGCATTGGATTCTACCTTGTATACTGATTATCAGATGACTATGTCTTAAGATGCACAGAGCAGCATCCAATGACATAACATTGTTCATATTTGGCTGTAATTGGTTCATAAGATGGATTTTATATCTTTGAACCATTATAGATTGGTCAACAAGAAAACAGAAAAGGGCAAGCTGGGATAGCTTAGCCCTGCTCATTAGCTTGTAATCTCTCTTTTTTGTGTTCATTGTTGTTCATGATTGATACTTTGTTCCTTTCATTTCAGAAAAAAAAGGGTTTTACAAGAAAAAGGAAAATGGTGTCTCATTTCTTTTTTGTTTGTGTATGGAATCCAAGGGTATCTACCAAGTGGGTGTTGCTCCCTAATCATTATCCTTAGCTTTTCAATTATATGACTTTATGTCCAGTATAGTATCCTATCCAAATTGTTCCTCGATTTGTGAGGTTGGTGCCTATGTTCCTATGACTCTACATTCTACAACTGTATTCAATGTTATCCATTAGGGTTCATCTAAAATTTTAGTGGATAATTCCCTACTATGAGTACTAGATTAGCATATCCTTATTTTGCTCATAAAAACATTCCTCATCTCATAGTTATGAGACTTTCTAAAAAACCATCTATGATTAGATTAGCTTCTTGTTAATACTCCTCATAAAAATAGCATTTATTTTCATAATTATTTATCAATAACTACTGATTTGTCAAGGACACATTGTTATACCTGGTAATTTGGATATGAATTTACGGATATTTGGATCCAATCAATTTGGGATTACAATTTGGTCACCAAGATGATCGTTAAGTGCAATCCAAACCCATATAATTAAATTTGTAGGATTCAAAAACCAGTTTCCAATACTACAAAATAGACATTACGTTGATATAAAGAAAATAAAAATAAGTGCAAATCAAATTGCAGTTTCATGGGTTGAATCTGAGTTTTTTCTTCTATGTTCTTGTTATGCTCTTCCATGGTAAAATTTAGTCTTCTATCTTTTAAGTACTGAACAGTGAACAGTGAACATTGCGATACAAGCCAAGATTAGTACTAGTAGTTAGTTAAGTTGGCTAATTAGCTCAGTTATTCTGGTTTGGACCTTTATGTGATAGTGGGCCTTGATGGGCTTGTTCGGTAATCAAGCCCATTATGGTTCCTAACTTGTAGTTTCCTGATTGGTAGGGCAATCAACATTTTTATGTATTTTTGTAAGACAAATGAATGGAAAAGGGATCGAGTGATTGTCCACGTGATTTTTTAATAATATGGTAAACAAGATTGAATAATCACAAATTTTAAATAATTTTATCATTTGGAAAACTGAAATATAACAGCCCCACGGAAAAAAGGGACACGATGAAAATAAAAAAGGTGTTTAAATTATACCCCGATGAGACGGTACCATTCCTGAAAACCAACTTATAAATAGCATATTCTAAGGTATTGGAAAACAAGCTTTGGCATTGTCTAATTAATACTAATAATTATAATCTTTAACTTTATGATTGCTAGTTTATATTCAATATAAAGGACCATCACTACAAATTCATTTTCTTTCTGTTAATGTCTTCTAGTAAGCATTCATCTTTGTGTGGTACAACTTCTGTTATAATTATTCTCAGGTTGTTTAAACTACTTTAAGTCCCGTGCGTTGCACGGACTACAAATATTTACAATAAAGTTTATTATATTTAAACTAAATTAGTGAACTTAAAAGACATTGATCACTAAAATTACTTATATTTAACAAACAAAACTAATTAATGAGTATTGACATTGAATGCGAATAATTCATTCATATTGTATTTTCTACATGATTGAAAAACATTAAAAGAATATATATATTATATTACTTACTACAATCATACTAAAAAAAAATATCATGAGAAATATAAATAAGAACAACGGATATTAGGCTATTGAAAATAAACTATATTAACATATCATACATAAGTTTACGGTAAAAGATAATTTACTTACCTTATAAGACATGTGAGTCAATTATATATTTAAGTAAAAGTTAGTGTCAAAAATAAAATAAAAATAAAATTTTGATGATGTGACGTGACACTTTAATATGCATTATAAACCATTTTTTTTTGTTCCGCTTTTATAGTAGTAGGTATAAATTGAATATTTGTTTAGGAACAGAAGAGCAACAGCCCACACATAACTGGTTTCAGATCTTACTCGCTCATTTCCGTAGATCCTACTTTGACTCTTCATCAATTATTTATTGCTATCAATATCATTACCTCCTTCCCTTCCCTTCCCTTCCTACCCATTTCTTAGTTCGCTCCACTGCTTCACACTCATACCACAATGTGCATACATACAAACACCCATAACTAATTTATTTCAACATCTCTGGATCTTCTCACCCCCAATCACAGGTACTTTCAAATCTTGTTTATGTTTCGATTTCATTACTTCATATCTTGTTTCTCTACTTCTTTCTCATTTAGATTCATTGAAAATTGTAATTTTAGGCTGTTGATTCATGAAATTGATTCGATCCATTCACTTTTGACTGTCAATTTCTTGATATTATGTGTATTGTGTCTGGCTTTGGTTGTTTAGATCCCTATTATTTTGAATCCAATGGTTTGGAGATTCTTATAAAACCTGCCATAGAGTATTACTATATGTCTCACCACATAGTTTAGTCAACCTGAATTTCTATTTCATATTTTACTCTCTCCATAGTTTAGTTTTGGATTCGTACTTCTTCTAGTCTAATTAAAAATAGTTTTATGATTTTGCTATTGACTTATCCAGGTGTTGGTAAATTGGGGAAATTCTTCCCTTGAGAACATGGCTACTGGAAGGTATTCTCGGGTTGATGGGAGGAAGTCATCAAATTACTGTTGGACGATTACTGTGGTTGTTTTTGTTGCAGTATGTTTAGTTGGGATTTGGACCTTGATGACATCATCTGTTGCTCCAGTTCAGAATTCAGACTTGTTGTCTGAGGAAACTACTCCTGATGTGAAACAAAAAATACGCGAAAATGATTCTATGCAATTTCAGGACAGTAATGGTGATGTACCTGAGGAAACAGGTCAAGGAGTTGGCTATGCTAGTAATCTCCAAGATCTAAAAGATTCTGCTATCCAGGATGACCAACACATGCCTGCAAAGGACTTTGAGAACACCGTTGAGGAAACACATGAGGCAGGTAACACCAATGATTCTCAGGATGAGAGCAATTCTGATGATCAAGATGATAAAAATGTACTTGAGAAGGAGTCTGAAGGTACGAGTCAAGAAAACGTAGATGAGAGGTCGGAAACTGAGAGCACTGATGAAAAGACAGAGATGGAGAACTCTGATGAAAAGACTCAGATTGAAGAAGAACCAAAGAAGGAGGATGAAAATGCTGGGGATGATAAAAGGGAAGATTTGGAAACAAACACTGAAGATGGAAGCTTAACTTCAGAAGTGTCTGAGACAACAACAGGAGGAGGTGAAACAAATGGAAATGAGCAAACGGGATCTCAGGAGGGCTCAGAAGAAAATAAATCTGATTCGGATGAGGTTAATAAAAGTTCAGAGGCAGAGGGGAATGAAGAGAATGTAGACAGTAAGGAAGGGGTTAGTCAGGTTGAGGAAGAGACTGTTGAGCAAAATCAGGATAATTCAGACCAAAATTCTAGCGAAAGTAACACTGAAAATCAAGAAAAGGATCAGGTTTCAAATGAAAATTTCCCTGTTGTGGAGAATCTAGAAATATTGAATGAAACCACCACTCAAAATGGGGCTTGGTCAACTCAAGCTGTGGAGTCACAGAATGAGAAGGAATTGCAACAATCTTCAATTTCTAAGGACCGGAATGGTTATAACTGGAAAGTCTGTAATGTCACTGCTGGACCAGATTATATTCCTTGTCTTGATAATTGGCAAGCTATTAAAAAACTTCCTGGTAGACATCACTATGAACATCGAGAGAGGCACTGCCCTGACGAAGCTCCTACCTGTCTCGTTCCTGTACCTGAAGGATACAAAAGCACCCTTAGGTGGCCAAAGAGCAGGGAAAAGGTATTTCAGTAATTTTTTGAATGACATTAATAACTTATTGCTGTTGACTTTATATTTATTTATTTTAATATTGTCATATCTTACCATGACGCAGATATGGTATTATAATGTTCCCCACACAAAGCTAGCAGAGGTTAAGGGGCATCAAAATTGGGTTAAAGTTACTGGCGAATATCTTACTTTTCCAGGCGGTGGAACTCAGTTTAAGCATGGTGCTCTCCATTACATAGATTTCATCCAAACTGTGAGCCCTTCTTGCATTTATACCATCATTTTTCAGACATATGTTTGTTGATGGCTATCTGCTTTGTTTGCATCTTTGTGATTTTTTTTTTCTTCCTGATTTGTAGATCTTCGAAAAGGAGTATATTTATGGGTGTTCTATTACTATGTCCTATACAAATATTTAAATATAGGCAACTATAAATAGAGCAATGTAATAATGTAGTTCTGCATGAGATGCAATATTTCTCTCTATAACTTCTTAGAGAGAAATATTTCATCTCATGACGACGTAGGATAGATAATTACAGACATGAATCTCATTTTATGCCATTTTCAGACCTATTACAATCCTTAGTTCTCTGAGTTCGGGTTTCATTGTGGCATAGACCCGAGCTAAATGGAAGTTTAGATACTTGTATATATCTTTAAAAGCTTGTGCATGTGCCTCCATCTACAAGTGATAATATACATAGCTCAAGTACCTCTTGTGCATTTCACAAAACACATGTTTCATTATAATAAAAAAAAACTATCTTTTCTGAATCTTAATTAAAAAAAATGCTAAATTTTAAAAAGAAGTCTCCTGCAGTATTTCTGTTCAGTTATTCCAAGGTGGTTTTGCTGCTTTTGGATTTGAATTCCCAGAGAATCATATGTTTGTGAAGTTTTGAATTAGTTTGTTTGGGTAGTTTAATACATAAATTGATATTTTTGTTTGCGTGTAGTCTCTTCCTGATATTGCATGGGGCAAAAGAACTCGTGTTATATTGGATGTTGGTTGTGGAGTGGCTAGCTTTGGTGGTTATCTTTTTGATAGAGATGTGCTTGCAATGTCATTTGCTCCCAAGGACGAGCATGAAGCTCAAGTGCAATTTGCACTTGAACGAGGAATCCCTGCTACCTTAGCTGTTATGGGCACCATGAGACTACCTTTCCCCAGTAATGTCTTTGATGTGGTCCATTGTGCACGCTGTAGGGTCCCATGGCATATCGAAGGTGATGCATCCATGTTAATTACATATATATATATATATATATATATATATATATATGTCTGTGTGTGTGTGTTTAGCATGGATATTTTGTTGGTTAGATGATAGATTTTGAGTTGCGTTGCAGGTGGTAAACTTCTGTTAGAGCTCAATCGTGTATTACGACCTGGCGGTTACTTCGTTTGGTCAGCTACTCCAGTGTATCAAAAGCTTCCAGAAGATGTTGGCATCTGGAAAGGTAGAATACTTCAATAGACTTATTTAAGGATTGGTTTTATTATGCCCTTCTCCCTTTTGTGGTAATTATTGGAATCCTGGCAGAAATGACAAGATTGACCAGGTCAATGTGCTGGGATAAGATGGTGATCAGTAAGGACAGATTAAATGGAGTGGGTGCAGTAATATATAGAAAGCCAACTTCAAATGAATGCTACTTGAAAAGAGCACGTAATGAGCCTCCACTCTGCAAAGAAACTGATGATCCAAATGCGGCCTGGTATGGTTTTAAGTATTTATCTTTGCAATCAGTTTATAAACTTGGTAAAATTTTGGCAATGAGAAAATATGTACTATATATAATAAGTAGAGGCATGATACTGTTTGTTTTACATCCAGACAAAAAGTTCATGAGATTTGCTGCTCAAGTCTGTCCCAGTTATTCTATAGCTGGATAATAATATACTCCCTCTGACCCCAAAAGGAGTGTCCACTTTCTCATTTTTGTAAAAGTTAGGGTAAGTTAGATAGGATAGGATTGGACTTTTTCCCCTATACCCCAATGTGCTCTTGTTGTAACAAACTCAAGGGATTTTAACCAACTGATGTTTAGGATATTGTTGGTATTTCATGTATTACTAATTTGAGAAGGGAAGTAGACACTCATTTTGGGATGGAGACAGTATATTTTTCTTTTCACATCTTTGATTTTATTAACTAGCGTATTTACTACATCTGTATGGGAATTTTATTCTACTGGTCATTTGAGAAAGGAAAGCTGACAATACACCACTACACCAGCAAACTGTGCGTAGATACATTAGCTGCAGGGTGCTTTGTCACAGAAGCACCTGTTTGCAATGGAAGTCTTAACAAAATTTTGTTAATATATTATTTCTCTAAATTCAAGTGCATTTTTTTTTATTGAATATATGTTTGGGTGTGTGTTATTTTAGGAATGTACCACTGCAGGCATGCATGCATAAAGTGCCAGTGAATTCATCAGAGCGTGGGTCCAAATGGCCTGAGCAATGGCCACAAAGGTTAGAGCAACCACCTTATTGGTTGAATTCTCAGGTTGGAGTATATGGCAAATCTGCTCCAGAGGATTTCACTTCTGATTATAAGCACTGGAAAAATGTTGTCTCCAAATCATATTTGAATGGTATGGGAATTAACTGGGCTTCTGTGAGGAATGTCATGGACATGAAAGCTGTATATGGAGGGTAAGAAACTTTGTAGTTCTTTCTCATCTTTCTTGGAGTGATGCGACGTAAGGTAGTATTCGGGTTCACCCAGTTTTTTTACTCTACCTTGATCATGCTTTTAGATTTGCTGCGGCATTAAAGGAGTTGAAGGTCTGGGTTATGAATGTAGTCCCAATCGACTCTCCGGACACACTCCCAATAATATATGAGCGTGGTTTGTTTGGCATGTATCACGACTGGTGTCAGTCGTTCAATACCTACCCAAGAACATATGATCTTCTCCATGCAGACCATCTTTTCTCGAGTCTGAAAAAGAGGTCTGTGATCTTAAATAACACATTATTTTCTGTTTTATACTAAATAAAGAGCCATTCTTTGCGTTTACTAATATTATTTATTTATATATTTCCTCAGGTGCAATTTGGTGGGAGTGATTGCAGAAGTTGACAGGATCCTGAGGCCTCAAGGAAAGCTGATTGTACGGGACAATGCAGAAACCATAAGTGAGGTTGAGAGCATGGCTAAATCGCTAAAATGGGAGATCCGGATGGTATTTTCAAAGGAAAATGACGGGTTGCTGTATGTCGAGAAAACATCGTGGCGCCCTACTGAGAGGGAAACAATTATGTATGCCATTGAGTAAGCATCGCATCGCATCGCACTTGAGGTACGTCTTTGATTATCAAATGCTGCTGCTGCTGCTGCATCGCAGCTGCCTTTATAAGCCTGGCTTGGTGTTGCGCTATTTTTTGTTGGCTCGAACAATGCGAGTTAGAATGTAATACCTGTAGTTATGAGTTGCAAATACGTGAAATCACACAGTTGATTGGATAAATCATAAATGTGTGAGACAACGATGTTGAACTCCAGACGCACGCACGCACGGCGCACTACCATGTGCCCTTTTAACTTATGTAATGGATGAACTTCAATTGCACATTCTGCACCTATAATTTGGGTGGCTCTGTGTAAGATTGTCGTGTATCAGATATAATTTCATAATTAATTATTCTTTTCTAATTTATGGAGTGATTGCGTTCTATTTATACTGGAACTGAATTTGTCTTAGAATAGATACCTGAACTTGTTAATGCTTGCAGGGTATATGATTTTAGGACCAAAAGCAGGAATAAAATAACATAATAAGTGCTATTTTGATACTTTTCTATTTTCTAAACTTGGCTTCATACCACATCGCCTAAGCATGTTTCCCCTTGGGCAATGTGGGGCAATCAACTGAACTCATACGTTGAGGCCTCAGTTCTGGAAAGACAAACAATGTCTACGATAAGCGTACCAGCTGAATTTCGAACTTGAAACCTCCAAATGATCAAAGGTCTTAAGCCACTTGTCCTAATAGTAGTTGGTTTGGATTGAGAATTGAGTTATAGTCAAAGTGCTGAAGACAACTTTGACCTAACGAGTGTTGGTATTAAATCTCACATTTACTATAAAAGAAATGTGAGAAATAAGAGTTGTGGCATTGGACCAGAAGATGATGGAACTCGATGATCATAAACCCATGCACGGTTGGTGATTCACATCTTTGTGTAGGTACAAGGGCCGATGAAGATAATACTGGAAATGTTGATCATCCCTTTCCCGTGCGTGGGTTTATCCTGTGAATCTTGCTAAGCATGCGGATTACCACCACACTGACAAAGCTGTCTACAAGGAACATGTATAAGCAAATACCAAATTCGAAGGGTGTGGCTTTAAATTTGGTAAGGCTGATTGGAATGGCTCGAAAATGAAGATCAAACCACAAGCAAGTAGCATAAGAGTGATTTCTGGGTACAATTTTGTCGTTGGATTAAGTCTAAACATCTGATAGTAAATGTTTCCATGTGTTTGAAATAGAATTTGGTTAATTTCTTCTCTTGTGGTGTCAACGTGTCGTTTTTACGTAGTTTTTTTTTGCCAAGTTTTTAGTTTAATGATGTTTTTATATATATCACAAGTTAAAACGATGAGTGAAAATGTAACTCGTGGCATCCAAGCACCACATTATCCCCTTTCCTAAAGGTCAAGTAGTCCGCCAAAATGGGTCGGTCCAGACATCTCGATCGTCTCGGATATCTCGGTCTGTTGGCCGCCCCAGACATCTCAGTCATCTCGACTATCTTATCCATCTCAGACGTCTCATCCTCCCAACAACCATGAAAGCTTCTCAACATATCCAACGAGTAAGTCAATGCGGCTTCACTAACTTCCTTTCGAACAACGACTCTTGGGATTCTCTCCTGGACCATAACCATCAGTCGCCTATGAAGTCATTGGCTGCACCCAAATCCACCGCGCCAGAGTCATTAGTCTCTCCCGAAACCATCGGCCGTGCACGAAATCATTGGTCGTGCCCAAACCATTGAAAACTAGACTAAAGCAAAACTCAAACTGTTGCGTCTGAAAACTTCAGAGGCCTGCTTTGACTGGTTTGACCTGACTTCGGGTCCCGGATGTAGTTGGATTCTGGGTTCTGGACTTGAGGAGGTTGGGTCCGGTTGGTGAAGGAGTTTATGTCTTGTGTTTTGACCGGTGAGCT
>JAYMTK010003382.1:0-12360 GCA_036897405.1 Pelargonium myrrhifolium | reverse complement strand
TAGCCCAATGATTTATTTAGGTCCATCTAGGCCCAAATCATTTTTCTTTGACTTTTAGCCCTTTGACCGTTGACTGGTCCAACGATCCATGTGTCGCTCTCCCATTCGCTAATATTTATTTACGATTTTTTATGCCGAATCAATTGCCCCCCTCTCCGAGTGGAACTGATTTATCGAGGCCACGCTGGAGTGCCTATAGTTTTCTCCTTTCTCGAGGCGGGTTCCTCAAACAGTCTCAGGCCGTTTTGACTTTTTCCCGCGGGGTTTAGTGCTTAACGGTTCTTCTAGCAAGCTACTGGATATACTCACCAGTAGGCAGGCTCTCCTTACCTCACACTCGAGCGAGGGTTGGTCATGTGTCATACGACGGGAGGCTCAATGTCTACGCCCTGTCAGACTTTGTGCGGTTTCTCAATCTTTGAGGTCATGCCTCATCTTGCCACTGGATGTACTCACCAGTGGTCTTTTCCTAATATACCTTGCCCGCAGGCGAAGGGAGGTTTTTCTCTGAGGTGGCTCGATCCCAACCTCTTTTCCTTTCTTGATGCCTTGAGCACCAACAATTTTTGATTTTTCGAATTTCTTGGAACTACGCGCGCAAGGCGTGCTAGGGTTGCGAGCGCATGTGCGCGGGTGCGAAACTATTTGCGGATGGCTAAACGTGCGCGCGGGTCATATTCGCGCGGAGTCATGCACGCGGCAAGATGCGAGGATGTAGGAGCTCGCATGCGCGAAGGTGGCTTGCGGAGGTAGTGCGCTTGAAGGGCATGGCGCGCTAGGGTTGTGCAGAGGTGGTAGGGTTGTTCATGGGCGGGCAACCCGCCCATTTGAACTTCTTGATGGCAAACCCGCTCACTCCAGATTGAATATTTTAGGCCCGTGAACCGCCCCGTTCAATCAAAATATATATGGCTTAGACAGAGCGGTTTCACAAGCGGGTGGGCGGGTCAAACCGCAACCGCCAACAAGTTAGATAGATTTGATATTATATTCTCATGCACAAAATATTTTTCTATTGTGGTCAAATATTGAGTCCAATGCTTAAGTCCGTTAAGTGTTGTTATTTAGTAGATTCTGAGGTTTTAATTAATAGTTATACATGATTCATATTTTGTAGTTAATATAGATTTAAATCCTTAACAAAAATCAACCTAATAATAATACAAATATCGAACAGATTTAAATTTTCACAAATCAAAGCAATAATATACATAAATACAAGAAAATGAAATGACTTGTACAAAAAATTACAAATAATAATCATATATCAGTCTTCCAAAATCTTTAACTCTTCAAAGAAATCAATGAATAAGAAACACAAATTCAGAACATCTAACATAAGAAACACACAGATCTGACAAAAAGATTGAGTAACATAAATGCAAATAAATTGATACAAATTAACAAATAAAACATTCATAGTTCTAGCAAAAAAAAGTAGTAAATTCAGACAGATCTAAAAAAAATGATAAAAACAATAACAAATCCAACAAAACTTATGAAATAGAAACACTTCGGATACAAAACAAACAAATAAATAAATAAAAAGAGAACTCGAATGCGATTTCGTCGATTTTGGGTTCGTATTTGTGGCGAGGTGTTGTCCCTCTCGTTCATGCTCTTATCCCAATTAGCCGGTGGGAATTAGGTCGTGGTGATGTTGATTTCTGGTCTGGTAACTGGTGCATGGTACCTCCGGTGGTCTTTCTGTTGCGGAGGTGCTGGCGCGGCCGGAGTCCCATGCAGACATCGTGGCATGTGGAGGTGGTCCGTGCCTTCAAGAGGCCAGGCGTTGTGTTCTCTCGCCCGAGGCCGATCGACTCATCTTTGTTCCTCAGTCGGATAGCAGGTTCACCTCTAAAGTTTTTTGGACTTATTTTCGTCATCTTAGCCCATTCTTTTTTTGGAGTAAGCATGTTTGGAATGAGGTTGTGCCTACTCGTATTGCTATTTTTGTGTGGAAGTTGTATCATAATGTGGTGCCAGTTGATAATGTGGTTGCAAGGTTAGGTTTTTGCATCGTCTCGCGTTGTCAGTGTTGTCTCTCTCCGTCTGTGGAATCGGCTGACCATTTATTTGCTGGTGGGGAGCTGGCAAGGGAAGTGTGGCAGCCTTACTGGTTCGTCCTGGGATTACGATCAGCTCCGGCCACGGTCCAGGGGCTTTTTTCTTGTTGGTCAAGCTGTAAACTCACTTCCATCACCGGTTTCATAAGGATTATGGTAGTGTGTGTCGGGTTATGGGAGATTTGGAAGGCCCGAAATAGAAGTCTTTACGACGGCGTTCGTTGTTCTTCGTCCTTGGTATCATCTCTGCTCCGGAGATGGCTTCGGGATTTATTCCCGTATTTCACAGTGAAGCGAGTTCCCCATATTAGTGAAATTAATTGGCTTAATGACCTTGGTGTTGCTTTGCCATGGGTTAGATTTAAACCGGATAGGGTGGTACGCTGGATGCCTCCTTCTCCAGGTTGTTTTACTCTTAATGTGGACGGATCAAGCCGTCATGGGCAGGCTGCTTGTGGTGGTGTAGTTCGAACTGTTTCTGGCATGGTTATTTTGGCTTATAGCATTCCTCTGGGTCCGGGCACCAACAACTATGGTGAGTTAATGGGATTTTTTCATGGTTTGAGGCTTTGTAGGGAGAGGTCGATTATTTTGCATTCTGTCTTCATGGATTCTAAATTCACTGTTGGTTTTATTAAAGGGATACATGGGGGTCCGTGGAAGTTCACTTACACTAGACGTGCTTGTTTATCCTTTTTGGGTTCTACCCCTCTTTTGCATATTCTTCGGGAAGCTAATTATGCTGCGGATTGGCTTTCGGGGTTTGGTTTGTCTATTGCTTCTCCTCGTGTTTGTGCAGGTGTTGAGTTATTTCCGGACTCTTTTCAGGAAATTTTGGACAAGGACTGTCTTGGGTTTTCTAGAGTTAGGCCTGGTAAATTATTTATGTAACCGTGCATGCATATAGCCTTTTGTATTAGGTGCATTCTTTGAAGAGGTCAGGCTCATTATGTCCCCCTCTTTTTTGTACCTTTTCTTTTGATTTAATAAACGGGTAGGGGTCTGGCCAAACCCCCCACCTCTCTGGTGGTGTTCCCCAAAAATATATATATATATATTCAGCAGGAAATGTTTATTATTATTTCACACACTGTATTTGATTTTTTGCCACTTATTTTTTTATTTCTATTTTCTAGGTAAGATTTTTATTGTGTTCTCTCATCATTTATCTTATAATAATGAGTGCTAATATATATAATTTTCTCTACAGGGTATTATTCTAAACTCAAACATGGCATCATAGCCTCCTAAGATTTATAGCAAATCTCTCTTAGTAATATTTTGCCATCAGAAATGATGAAACTTTAATTTTGAGTTTATCCCATCGATCACACAGCTTTATTGAGGCACATTTAAGCAATTAAATCAATATTTAGAAAGATGTGAAATCTTGTTCAAGCACAAAAGTAAAAGTGCAATAGTAAACCAATGAGAAATTAGAGATAAAAATCAAGAGAGATGGATGATTAGGATGTGATTTAGATATGGAAATGAAAGTATATAGGTTAGGATCGTGGAATGGTGTTAATGTTCTATTACGTTACTTAGTCAATAATAATATCAAGACCTACTATAAAGGCTAACCGAGACATAGGATGCAAGTGTTCAAGAGCATGTGACTATAAAAGACTCGCTCATACCATATCATTAAGTTGGCTACGTTACAAGCGTAGAGCTCCAAGAGGCATACTACTATGAAAAGGCACATCTACTCTATGGGTCAATCCATACATATAGTCTCCCAGTAAAAGTGATGCACTTATTATGATCAAGTTCATGGTCAATAAAGTCATTCACAAGCATTAAGAACACCAAATTATAGAAAAAATAATAATAACAAAACACCAAAGGAATAAATCCAAAACCTAATGAATATCAATCAAACCAAACACATCCCTAACCAAAAACGTTTAGCTACTCGTGTTCATTGACAAACAAGAAGTCACTTCTAACAAACTAAGAACAATCAAAGTGAACATGTTCATCAAAAGTTAACAAAATCATAATTGATCCAAATACAAGATGAGAAGAAAGTGATTACAATGTTCAATGATCAAAGGATGATGTCGGGTTGTCAATCTGGTGTCCTCCATAATTGTCATACTTGTCTCATTACCTCACGAATGATTGCACTCAATGCTTTTCAGAATTTCGTGCTCCAAGTCTCCCAAAAGAATGCTTTGAGAATCTCCAAAAAGTGTTCCCAAATCAGACCTAGAAACATTTTTTTTATATCAAATACGATCATTTCGCCTCGACGGAAGTGATTTCTCGTTGCGGCGAGAATCTATTGGCGTCATGCATTTACTCATTATTGACTATTTCACAGCAGAAAAAATTCTCCCTCGTCACAGCGCTAAGCCTCTAATCTTTTCACTGCCGCGACGAGATCCAGCCTTCGCCACAGCGCAGTCAGCTACTCTACACCTTAAGTTGATTCCTTAATTTTACTCCCTTTCATTCCTTGTATGACCTTGTTATTGACTTGAAATTATCGATAAAAACTATAACAAGGGTCATACATTCACAGATAATCATTTGAGCACATAATCATTCAAATTAGCCATAAAACTTTTCAAAATCATCGAAAAGCCTTTACATGATAGAAGAAGTGAAATAATGCTTCAATCAAGATGAAATAACAAAATCTACATATATATGTGTTAAACTTTGTGAGAGTGCATTAGATGTTGTCACCTCATCAATTTTAACAGTTTGGAGCACTCTCCTTATTTCTATCTCAAATGTCCATTCACTTCCGATCCTATAAGTTACAAATAATTTTCTAATAACTAATAACAATTACTATAGCAATCACTATTTCACTTTATAAGAATAAGAAAAGACTAAGCATTATATAGTGGTTAATCTCTCAAAAATTTCTTGACTTTTTTGATGTGGGGACACGATGACAACTTTATATTCTAGCAATTCACTCCATGTTTCTCATATTTTTTTTTGATGTGGGACAACCAAATCTTCATATTACAATTTATAACTTATTATTTTTCTTCCTTCTAAGACAATATTCGTTTAAATTTTTATATGAAATAATTTTTGAGGATGATGGACATCACAAATGAATTTGAACTAATCTCAATTTGATATCTTTGATGAAGTTTTTATTTATTTATTTATTTTTGAAAATTACAAGTTTAGTTTTTCCTAAATTTAGTTACAATTAGAAATTCTCACTCTATTTCATGTATGTGTTTAGTGAAGAGTAAATCCAATACCTCTTCCATAACACTATAAGAAACAATGTGTATTTACGATGGATTTTACGATAGAATATTGTCATTTACGACAGATCAACTCTGGCATAAAAAATTTACGACGGATTTACGACAAACAAAATTCCGTCGTAATTTTTTTTCAGATTTAAAAATAATAATAATTGATAATTAATTAATTATTAAATAAATAATTTTAAATAAAAATAATAAAAACAATATTTAATTGATACAACTTTTTTTTTTATCCAAGATACAAAATTATTACATGAACAATTTAAAACAAAATCGAGCTCAAAACATCATTCACAACCACCTTGTTTTCTAGACCTTTTTTACTCAACATTACTCTCCCCTCTATCTTGTGTCCCTTTTGTTTGGCTGCCATCAGTTGCAATCAAATAATCAAAAAGTCTCAAATCCAGAGCAATATACAAACGATAAGGAACTAATTGCATAATTAATTTAGTAAATATATTATCATTACGCATCTGCACCACCTTAAGAGTTATGGAAACGAAAGAATTTAGTATACCTCAAGGATATGAAGACGAGAATTTTGGGGCAATTCATCATTTAAAACAAGATATTTGAATCCAAACTGCAAACATAAATAAAGATACTCATAATGATAAAGAATTAAGATGAAGCATAAATAATAAGAAATAAACATTCAATTTCAGAAATGAACACATAACCACCTAGATTCTACAACAATTTGAATGCTAAAATATGATCTACTAAGATCAATCATATGCTGATAAACACAAAAGCTACCAATGAGTTATGAAATTTGAAGTTTAGAATCAACCTTATCCAACTTCTCTAACGAGTCTGCTTTTCGAGGAATCCACCCATTGATTGCTTCTTCGGCCACCGCTATCAGCCAGGAAGACCAACCAGAATTAAATAGCTTAAGCTATCCACACATAAACAAAGCTGTCCAGAAAAAAACTACAAAGTTATCCACACACAAACAAAAAACAACAAAGCTTTGTAGAAAAAATCATCCATTAACAAATATACTACAAACTAGAAGAGGAATTAGAGCCAATCATATATTAACAAAGTCAACACAAAATAGCTTACGCATATGCATCCAGCTAAAGTTAAGAGCATCAACCAAACTAAAATACACAAACAATCAAGTATACTACACAGCTGCCCAAATAAGAGATCAGAGTCAATCATCAATTAAAAAAGCAAACTCATATCCACAAAGCCCATAAACCAAATCGAGAGTCCATTATCTATAGACAAAATCAACACAAAACTGTATATTTAATATGCTAATTCTTTGATATAACAGGCAATTCTCGGATATGATTGAACAATTCGGCTTCTACAAAATTAGGAGGCAAGTTAAACATTACAAGAGTGGTGGTGAAATGACCTCCATGTCAAATGTGTAAGGAATACTTGATTAGCACATTATATACCCAATGAGCTACTAAATTTCCACTTTTCTACAATTTTCTCAGCACCCGAACCTCCCAATAACTAAACATTCAGACAATAACCAGTTCAAACTAGTAGAAGACGCATTCACTATATGGCACATTGCTAGGACACTCTACATCTAATGGGCAACTGAATCATAATCTCCCATTCAAATACCCACTTTTCTAAGGTTTTCTCAGCAAACACTCAAATGAAACAACAGCCTCAAAATTCAATCACTCTCGATGTCTCAAATTATCCAGATAAATGTGAGCATATTGCGAAGATCAATGAAACAAAGAAAAACGTGAAGAAACATAAAGAGAAAACAATCAAGGAGAAGAGAGAGATCGTTACCCCATTGTCGTGAGTCGTGACACTCCGACGGGAAGCTCCAATCCCGCGTTGGACTCGGGAGAGAAAGAGGCTCACCGGAACTTAGAGCAACGTCGGTTGTGGATGGCTCCATCCAAGAGCAGCGACGGTGGTTGCTGCAAAACCACAAAAAATTAAACCCTAATTTCTGCTTTACATTGAAATATGGGAAGAGAGCGAGTGTTTACCCATGCTCGCCGTCGGACGGTGGTGGTCGGAGTGACGGCGGAGAGGGTAAAGTCGCTGGAGAGGGTGAAGCCGCCGGAGGAGGCGATTTAGCCTCTTGAGTTAGAGAAATTGAGGGTTAGAGAGAGAGGAGAGGGAAATAGAGAGAGAAAGAGAAGTGATGGTATTTATAGAGAAACGAAGGGAAAGGATAAAGTTGGCACTTATGTGACTGGATTTTGCGACAGATGAACAGTGTCGTCATAAATCCGTCGCAAATGATTAGATTTTGCGACGGGTGAACAGTCTCGTCGCAAATGCCCATTTGCGACAGATTTTTACGCATGTTGCAAAAAAGTCCATCGCAAAAAACGTATTTTTCTTGAAGTGTAAACTCAACCGGTATTGACAACTGATTCACGACCTATTGATTTCTTTTGAGCCACGTGTGTTGTCAACTCATTGGTATTTTAATTTAATTCAACATTTGAGGATTGTTTCTAACTTTTATAATTCTTTATTTAAATTAGACACAAAATTTATAGTAATTATCTAATATCCTATGTACACCAGTGCATCACACGTGCTCTCTCCCTAGTTAGAGGTGAAACAAGATAGAATGGAGAGAACTCTCCACCTAAAGAGGGTGCCTCGCCTCCCTAGAGCTAAATCCCCACCTAGCGTGGGATCCTTACCTCCCTAGAGCCAAGTCTTCAACTAGGGAGCCACTCCTCCATGAGCATTGTCTCCATCTATCAAGGGAGCCTCACCTCTTAGGAGTCAAGTCTCCACCTAGCGAGGGAGGCTTATCTCCCTAAAGCCAAGTCTTCACCTAGCAAGGGAGCCTCGTCTCCCTGGATCCATGTTTCCATATAGTGAGGGAGCCTCGCCTCCTTAGAGCCAAGTCTCCACCTAGCGAGGGGGCCTTGCCTCCCTAGAGCCTCGTCTCTACCTAGCGAGGGTGCCTCGTCTCTAAACAACAAAGGAGCCTCGTCTCTCCAGAGTCTTGTTTCCAAACAACGGTCGACCCTCATCTTCCCAGAGCCTTGTCTCCAACCAGCGGAGGAGTCTCATCTCCCCGGAGCCTTATCTCTAACTAGCTTAGGAGCTTTGTCTCCAAGTAGCGGATAAGTCTTGTCTCCAAATAGCAAAACAGCCTTGCCTCCCAATAGCGAAGGATCCTCTTCTCCAATTAGGGGAGGAGTTTGTCTCTAGTTAACAAGAGAGGCACAACTCCCTAAAGCATTGTCATCATCTAGGAGGGAACCGTGCTTCCCTCTGAGATTAACAACTACACAAATGCATAAAAAAATTGACTTCACTTGGAAAGTCACCAATAGCATTCAATTATAAAACACAAGATAGAGAATCCAACGACTCTACCCAATGACAACAGTCCAAGACGGCCGAGTAAGAGATTTGACTTGTAAAGACTCAAAGATCATCAAATTTTCTTTAAGTGTTGGAGATGGTTGAGGAGGAGCCAAAACTAAAAACCACCGAACATATTTCTAAGTACGGGAACGTGTGGGAAAGAGTAAAGAGCCAAGAAAAAGAAGCCTGCTGACTCAAGCAATTCGCAAATGAAGAAAGTTCAAAAGTTGTTCCAACGCAGTCTTGATAAATCCACAATGTCAGTCAGAGTAGGGGGCAACTGATGCGCTACAAAAAAAAAATCAAATGAAATTCGGTTAATGAGAGTGAGATGTGGCTCGCTCAATCATGTAGAAGTCAATTCAGATCTTTTGACCGAGTTTCGGGTGGGGCTAAAACCCGAATTAAGTTTAATTAGGCCTAGGCCAACCTGAATCAAATCTCGTGTCAAGGTGGGCCCACGTACCCTGTACACGAAAACATATCTTCACGCGAGCCTTTGCGCACGTTTCAGCGTGAGTCTATGCGCAAGACTTGATCATACGCTTCCTTCGTGGAAACCCTTCGCGCAAGACGTCGTCCGTCCTTCACACCACTTTCATCTGCACACGCCTAAATGGAGGTTTGAAGTTTTCGGCGTAACATGTTATTCACCCATTGTAGAAGAATTGCAAAATCGATATTTAGAAAAATTATAGTCATGTGCATGGCACATGATGAGAGAGAGTCATATTCTGTTAAAATTAACTAGACAGAATGAAAAAAATGGTTTTCTTAGGGTAGTAATCTGTTACGTAAATAAAAATTAGGGTAGTAACATGCAATTGGAGAATGTAAGAGGGTAGTAACGTATTAGTATCCCTAATAGTTTCACTGAATCCATGTTTAGTGTTGAACATAGAATAGGAAATAAACATAGTGCACATTTTGAGAATTCTGCTTCTTGTGACATCAAAGACTAGGTCATATATTCAAAGAAAGGATGGTAAGATTAGTGAAAAATGAAATCTTACCTCAATTGGATTTCACTTACTAGGATATTTGTCTAGAGTGCATTAAGGGAAAGCAAACCAGACACATATCGAAATACCCAGGCAAAAGAAGAAGTGAACCTTTACAATTAATACACAATGATATATGTTGACTGTTTGATGTTTCGACTTGGAGTGGAGAAAAATATTTTATCACCTTCATTGACGATTATTCTAGATATAGTTACTTGTATCTAATGCATGAAAAATGTCAATCAGTAAGCACTCTTGAGATGTTTGTGAATTAGGTTAAAAGACAATTAGATAAAAAAGTTAAAGTAAAAAGATCAGATAGGGGTGATAAATATGATGGAAAATTTGATGAGAGTGGACAATGTCTGGGTCCATTTGTTAAGTTCTTAGAAAGTCGAGGAATATGTGTTCAATACACAATGTCTAATACACCACAACAGAACGGTGTTGCTGAAAGACGAAATCGTACCTTAATGGATATGGTTAGGAGTATGATGAGCTACAATATTGTACCTCTTTCCTTGTGGACACATGCATTGAGAATAGCAGAATATTTATTGAATAGGGTTTCTAGTAAAGTAGTTCATAAGACCCCTTATAAACTATGGACATGAAGGAAACCCATCAGAAATAAGAATTTTCAATACACATGAAAAGATGCTAGATGTAAAATCCATTAGTGGTTATCTCATCGTCTACCAGAAAAATCAAAAGGGTACAGATTTTACTGCTCTAACCATAGTATGAGAATAACTGAGTCTGAAAATGCTCGGTTCATTGAGAATGGTCAATTCAATGGGAGTGGAGAATTAAGAAAAGTGTATATTCAAGAAATCAAGAGAAAATTTCTATGCCTAGTAGTTCTTCTCAAATTGTTGTTTCTTTTGTGTATCAAAGACACAACTTAATGGAACAACAAAATCAAATTCCAAACCCATAAAATGAATTTGAAAATGATGAACCAGCTGATAATTCACAAGTTGCAAATGAGGAAATGATCTTTCAACCAGAAATAGCACTAAGAAGGTCTGTAAGGGAGAAAAGACCGGCTATTTTGGATCACTATTTGGTTTACTCACTTGAGCATGAATATGACTTAAGTATTGATGAAGATTCAATCTCATTTAAGCAAGCCATGGAATGTAACAATTTTGCAAAATGGTTTGACGCCATGAAAGAGGAATTAAAGTCAATGGATGACAACAAACACTACAAGAAACACTGTGTATTTACGACGGATATTTTATTTTTACGACGAACAAAATTCCGTCGTAATTTTTTTTTTAGATTTTAAAAAAATAATAATTGGTAATTAATTAATTAATTATTAAATAAAAATAATAAAATCAATATTTAATTGATGCATTTTTTTTATCCAAGAAACAAAAATAATACATGAACAATGTAAAACAAAATCGAGCTCCAAACATCATTCACAGCCACCTTGTTTTCTCTTACTTTTTGACTCAACATTACTCTCCCATCTATCTTGTTGTGTCCCTTTTGTTTGGTTGCCATCAGTTGCAATCAAATAATCAAAAAAGTCTCAAATCCAGAGCAATATACAAATGATAAGGAACTAATTGCAGAATTAATTTAGTAAATATAATATCATTACGCATCTGCACCACCTTTAGAGTTCTGGAGACGAAAGAATTTAGTATACCTCAAGGATATGGAGACGAGAATTTTGGGGCAATTCATCGTTTAAAACAACAGATTTGATTCCAAACTGAAAACATAAAAAAAGATACTCAGAATGATAAAGAATTCAGATGAAGCAGAAATAATAAGAAATAAACATTAAATTTCAGAAATAAACAAATAACCACCTAGATTCTACATCAATTTGAATGCTAAAATATGATCTACTAAGATCAATCATATGCTGATAAGAACAAAAGCTACCAATGAATTATGAAATTCGAAGTTTAGAATCAACCTTGTCCAACTTCTCGAACGAGTCTGCTTTTCGAGGAATCCACCCATTGATTGCTTCTTCGGCCACCGCTGTCATCCAGGAAGGCCAACCTGCATAAAATAGTTTAAGCTATCCACACACAAACAAAGTTTTCCAGAAAAAACTACAAAGCTATCCACACACGAACAAAAAAACAACAAAGCTATGTAGAAAAAATCATCCATTGACAAATATATTATAAAGGTATCTAGAAGAGGAATTAGAGCCAATCATATGTTAACAAAGTCAACACAAAATAGCTTAAGTATATGCATCCAACTAAAGTTAAGAGCATCAACCAAACTAAAATACACAAACAAACAAATATACTACAAAACTGCCCAAATAAGAGATCAGAGTCAATCATCAATTAACAAAGCAAACTCATATCCACAAAGCCCATAAACCAAATCAAGAGTCCATTATCTATAACCAAAATCAACACAAAACTGTATATTTAATATGCTAATTCTTTGATATAAGATGCAATTCTCGGATATGATTGAACAATTAGGCTTCTACAAAATTAGGAGGCAAGTTAAATATTACAAGAGTGGAGGTGAAATGACCTCCATGTCAAATGTGTAAGGAATACTTGATTAGCACATTATATACAAACAAATATAAGGCAAGTTATTTCAGTATACAAACAAATCTAATATCCATTCTAGTATACTTGATTAGCACATTATATACCCAATGAGCTACTAAATTTCCACTTTTCTACAATTTTCTCAGCACCA